>JBBPBX010050649.1:0-13407 GCA_038048925.1 Garcialebias charrua
GTAACATATTTTTATTCAGGGAGGGTTTATTAATGAGAGTTTTGGAAGATTTACTCTTAAAACGATAGATCTCAGACGCGACCGGTAGCTTTAGCCGAGATAGCTGCTAATAAACCTTAGCCGAGAGGCCGGAGCAAACGCGTTCGCTATTTATGTATTTTTAAATTATGTCTGCGCGATCAGGTAACATATTTTTATTCAGGGAGGGTTTATTAATGAGAGTTTTGGAAGATTTACTCTTAAAACGATAGATCTCAGACGCGACCGGTAGCTTTAGCCGAGATAGCTGCTAATAAACCTTAGCCGAGAGGCCGGAGCAAACGCGTTATTTTTAAATTATGTCTGCGCGATCAGGTAACATCTGTAATTTCTTTTTATTTGTCCCTCCTCTTTTAACAAAACGAGTGGTGTTCCCACATTTTTAATGAACTAAAACAACAAAGTTTGGACTGTCTTCAACTGTATTACTCGCATGTAAACAAACGGGGTTTCAGGTCAACCGGAAGTCGTGTGCACATTTCGCGCAAAGCATCATGGGGCGTAGGAATACTGTGGATATATAAAAATGTAATTCACAAAGACAATAACAATCTAGCTAAATTAAAAACATAAAAACTCAAACATCTTAATCAAATCAGACAACAAATTAAGTAGATATATATTAACGATTTCCATATTCTTCCAAGAAACTTGTCTTTATCAGTCTCTTAAATGTATACAGTGATCTGGCATTTTTAACGGTATCTTCCAAACCATTCCACAATCCTATTCCCTGAATTATTGTGGATCGTTCCTTCAAACTAGCACTAAAATAAGGCTTCACAAACATCTCAATTCCTTTAAGAAAATATACACTCTCTCTTTTAACAAAATTCGTTTGAATATTGACAGGCAACATGCCTTTATGTGCCTTATACATAAGCAACAAAATGTTATAATTAACCAAATCATAGAACTTCAAAATTTTCAGTTGATAAAATAAAGTAGTCGACGGATATCTATAGTTTTTTTTTCATAATAATTCGTACAGCTCTTTTCTGTAAAATGAACAAAGGATTAGTTATAGTTTTACACGCTTTACCCCAGACTTCAATACAATAAACCAAATAAGGAACAACTAGAAGGCTCACCAGCACCTCTACTTTCTCCGCAAGCTGAAAAGGGCTGGAGCTTCAACCCCCATCATGTGCACCTTCTACAGAGGTGCCATAGAAAGTGTCCTGACAAGCTGCATCACGGTGTGGTTTGGTGCATGTACTGCATCCTGCCGCAAGAGCCTCCAGCGCATCGTGAGAGCAGCTGAGAAGATTGTCGGCACCTCCTTCCCCTCACTACAGGACTTACACAGCAAACGCCTCACTCGGAAAGCCCTCTGCATGGCAGGTGATCCCACACACCCACTACACAGCTGCTTCAGACTGCTGCCATCAGGGAGGAGACTGAGGAGTCTCCAGGCTCGAACCAGCAGACTGAGAGACAGCTCTGTTCATCAGGCAGTCAGGATGCTAAACACTCTGCCTGCTCTGCCTCCCCTCCCATTTGAACTGCCTTAACACAAAAAACTTTCTCACACATTACCACTCAACACAAAGTTTTTAACACTGGACCCTGTGTCATCAAACGGGTTATTCACTAAACTCTCGGTCATGTGCTCATTCAGTTTGCACTACTTCTCATATTTGCACTAATGTTTGTATTACATTACTGCCTATAGTCATACTACTGTTTACATTCACTGTTTACATTTATTAATACGGTTTACATTTATTACTACTGTTTTACATTTATTACTACTGTTTACATTTACACTACTTTTATATCTACACTACTGCTGATACATATACAGTATTCTCTGACTAGCCTTATCTAAGGATGCCAAATGTGCCTTATGTGCCTTACTGCATATGCCACTTTGCCTCTATACCAACATCAACTACCTCATACATATACTGTGTACATTAACTCATATGCTGCTGTGCCACTCTTTGCAAATGTCAATGCTAGAACCTTCAGTTTATTTTATAGATATACTTTTTATACTTTTTATACTACTATGAAAAAACTCAGGACAGTATTACACTTTTATTATTTCATTTTATGCTTATGTTCATTGGGTGTTTGGTGTTTTAGGGGTGTTTGGTGTTTCAGTGTTGGTGTAAATTTTCATACTTTTATACTACTATGAAAAAACTCAGGACAGTGTTACACTTTTACTATTTTATGCTTATGTTTATTAAATGTTTTAGTGTTTAGTGTTTAGATGGTTACTGTTGCACCGAGGGACTGAGAGAAACGCAATTTCAATCCTGTGTATGTCCTGTACATATTGCAGTTCTGACAATAAAGTTGACTTTGACTTTGACTATTGCATTATACAACATAAACAATGCTTTATCAGTGAATAACTCTCTTACTTTATACAGAGCTGCTATCAATCTAGATATTTTTGTTCTCAAATTGTTTATGTGAGGTCTCCATGTTAATTTCTCATCAATAATAACACCCAAAAATTTCACCTCACTAACTCTACAAATTTCAGTTCCATCTACCAAAAATGGAGCGTGAACATCTGTTTTTCTGTTGCTGTGTATCATGTAATACGTTTTATCCAGATTTAATGATAACTTATTTAGACGAAACCAATTTTGGATTTTCACAAATTTTGA
Organism: Garcialebias charrua; assembly: GCA_038048925.1. NCBI lineage: Eukaryota > Metazoa > Chordata > Actinopteri > Cyprinodontiformes > Rivulidae > Garcialebias > Garcialebias charrua. The sequence continues at coordinate 2,667 of JBBPBX010050649.1, forward strand.
CTGTATTAACTCCAGCATTTGTTCTGTATCATCACCCTTACAAATAAATGTTGTGTCGTCTGCGTCTTAACATTTTACATCACCTTCCTGCATCTGTGTGAAAATGAACCTTTACTTTTGCAACACTATTTTGCCTGAAACATAAAGAAAAAAACATGTCACACTGAATTCTTCGCTAAATAAAACAGATTCTAGAAGTTTCAGCTGATCAGCTGGTGTTTGTTTCAGTCTTTGCTCTGCAATGGATTGCTGAAGTCACTACACACATACCCACACACACTTAGATGTGGCGTACTTTGATTTTCCAAAGTTTGCACGACAAACTAGGCAGCCAGAGATCTTCAAACAGTACCTGGATAACATTTTGACACTCTCGCTGCATATCTACTGCTAATGATTTCTTGTTAAGCACAGCACACATACACACACACACACTCAAAGGCATGAGCTTAAACTTAATGATTCTGCGAACGGTGCACATCAGAGAGGCCTTCCCGTTTGGTTTCTTCCCCCTCAGGCAAGGACCTTCATCACACAACCGCTGACTGGGACGATGCCCAGCATCAATAAATGAAACGTTCACACACTCACACAGGTAGAAAAATGTTTGACATTCCTAAGTCAGTTGATGGTGAGCACATCAAGCTGCGACAGCGAGTGTTTGCTTTTCTGGACTCTGGAGGTGATGGACAGTGAAAGGGGCATACAAATGAACAACCACCCACAGGGAAAATCATCCCACCGTGGATGTTTGCTGCACAAGGTCCGCACTGTGCGAGCCTCTGGTTCTCTTTAAATATTCCAGATTTGTGTGCATGTGGTACAGCTGCTGGGAGGGACGGCTGGAAATGCAGCAAAAGAAATTGTGTTGTGTGTGTGAGAGTGAATGTGTGTGTAGTGCCCTGTCCAGTTGGATGCATTCTGGGTCAGGCTGTTCGTCAGAGCTGAGATCAGATCGATGTGACTCTAATCCAAGGCTATGATGTGATTGATTACCTCATATTCTGGGGCCCTGCACATAGACCTCCACTGGCCCCGATGGACACACACACACACGTGCACACAAGCATAGCCCCACACTCTATGGTCAGTTCATCCAAGCAAAAATTGATTGGGATGAAATGAAATAAGAGCAGATTGCGTTTGCTGAGCATGAGGTTAGACAGTTTATCCAAGCGGTCAGAAAAGATGATGGGAGCAGAAAATGTTCATTGATGCCATCTCTCATGTGTGAGACGTTGAAGCCCGCGTGTGTTTTCACTAAAATTGGTTTTCTTTAGCATCAGCTGTGCTGTTTGTGGTCCGTGATGTTTGTGTGAACATTAACGTGAGCAAGACGTTGACGACATGTTTGTTTTTGAGGAACACTGACGGACGAGGGAAGCTTGTTGTCTGAGCAGCCGGAGGATTGCCGTCACAGCGTGGTGGGGTGTTTGCATCATTTTACATGTTTAAAGTGTTAATGACACCTGTAGGCTCTGCTGTACTGCATCTGCTCACAGTTAAATAAAAGGGGGCAGAGGGGCGGGCATGTCTGTGTTGGAGTTTTCAGGTTTGAGCGTGTTCTTGTTCATTTGATCAATACATTGATGGGTGTTTATTTATTTATTTGGGTTTCAACATCAATTCATTAAAATCCTTATTACCTATTATTTCTGAAGCTTTCATGGTTTTTCAAACACTTTCTATAGGCTGACATAAAATATTCAAAGCTAACCAGTTTGATCAACCATCACACACTGATTAGCTACAGCCTTCAGCCATTTGGGCTGATGGAGCCTGACGTTGATTTAATGATTTTAAAACAAGACTTTTAAGAATTACTTTATATAACAACTGTTATATTTTAAGCAGATGTTTAATTCTACTAAGCATATTAAAACTTTCATCCAGATACATGATCAGTGTATCCCAGCCATTTTTGCAATTACAAATCCTCACTGTATTACTTGCTATGTAAATTTGATGAAGCACATACTGTATTTATTTGCACCAACTACAACTTAACATTATTGGCTTATGAAGTTTTAACATTTATAATCCATTAATACCTTTAAATTTTTTCATGTTGTTCTTAAATAAGCTTGTGTCAGTGCACGATAGAATAAATATGTTAGTTTAGGAGCGTTTGCTGCGTGTGCTGTGAGTGATTGTGTTTATCTGCCCCCAAAGCTGTACAGTACTTACTGAAGGGAGTTCTGACAAGAAAAAATAGTCTTATATAGGTCTCTGTTTGTGAAGCTACTAAATATTTTACATATATTTACACTGAAGCACATGCAGTATGTGGTGTAACTTGCTGAACCTCATTATCTACAAATAAAAGTCACTGACATGGATAATGGAGCAGGTGCTTTTGGGTCTTTGGATGCATACTGATATACAGAGTTCTACAGAGCTGCATCTGATTTCCTGTTTTTTTCTCTCATTATGAAAACATCATACAGTTTTTAGGTGACAGACTGATCCATTTCTGTTTTGCTTTTGAAAAGTGCTGCAGTATAACATGGAATCACAACAGAGACACCATTAGCTCCTGCGGGTCAGCTGGAAAGCAACAGTCTTGTTTGTTGAGGCATTAAGGTGGACAGATAGATTTAGAAGTTTGACGTAAACATACTCCTATTTTGTCAGTCAGGGAAGTTAAGTAGCAATGCAGCAATTTAAAGTACCGTAAGTTTTATTATTAGTAGTAGAATTTTTTACAAATAGCCTTTTAGATCACAATGGTTTGCATTAGTTTTCTTGTTCATTCTCCATTGCCTGCTGCTAGAGATGAAAGTGTCGCATTAGTAAAATACTTCATGAACCACTGGACGGATAATAATTGAACACTCAGAAATTAATCACTGACTGTACATCTCTAATATTTTTTATTTATTAAAGTTACGTCAGACCCCTTCAGGGTGGGGTTGGACTCTGCCATGGCTGCCCGTTGTCGTCGATTCTGTTCATAACTTTTATGGACAGAAGTTCTCGGTGCAGCCGGGGGGCGGAGGGAGTCCAGTTCGGTGGCCTCAGGATTCCATCTCTGCTCTTTTCAGATGACGTGGTCCTGTTGGTGTCATCATGCCGTGATCTTCAGCTCTCACTGGCGCGGTTTGCAGTCGAGTGTGAAGCGGCTGGGATGAGAATCAACACCTCCTAATCTGAGGCCATGGTCCTCAGTCAGAAATGGGTGGACTCCTCTCTTCGGGTCAAGGGTGAGGTTCTGCCTCAAGTGGAGGAGTTCAAGTATCTCAGGGTTTTGTTCACGAGTGAGGGAAGAATGGAGTGTGAGATTGACAGATGGATTGGTGCGGCATCTGCAGTATTGAGGACTCTGTACCGGTCCGTTGTGGTGAAGAGAGAGCTGAGCTGTAAAGCAAAGCTCTCAGTTTATCGGTCGGTCTATGTTCCTACCCTCACCTATGGTCACAAGCTCTGGTGAACGAAAGAATGAGATCTAGCTACCCTCATGGTTTTTCTCCTTTTTCATATCTAAGATTATCATTCTGATAAGGGATGAGAGGGCCGCGCGGATTAACTGCTGCCTGCAGCTTCACACACTAGTCCCCCTTCAGGATGACTGTGCTTACATGCTCACGTTGTACCTGGTGCAATGTCAATAAAGATATTCTGATTCTGAGATCACAGATACAGGCGGTTGAAATGTTTCCTCCGCAGGGTATCTGGACTCTCCCTTAGAGACAGGGTGAAAAGCTCAGTTATCCAGGAGGGACTCGGAGTAGAACTGCTGCTCCTCCACACTGAGAGGAGCCAGTTGAGGTGGATCAGGCATGTCTAACTGGGAGGAGACTCTGGGGAAGACCCGGGACACACTGGAGAGACGTCTCTCAGTTGGCCTGGGAATGCCTTGGGGTCCTCCCAGAACTGGAAGAGGTGGCTGTGGGAGATGTCTGGACCTCCCACAACCCGACATGAACAAGTGAAAGATCATGGATGGATGGATGAAGTTACCTTAATGCAAGATGTCCACCACAGATAATCTACACAAAAATTTCTACAACTCGACCAATTTGACAGATATAGAGCCAAGATTTGGTTGAGAGTCACCCCCACCATCTAAGTGTAGTAAAATAACAATAAAAGAACTTAAACACATGCACGCTGTGTCCTGTTTAACTCAACTGCTTGCTCAAACAGTTCCTCAATCAATCATCTGAAACTATTGATGAAATATACTGACTGTCAAATACAGAGTCCAAAGAATTGACACTCAGGTTCAGTTCATGGTGTGGGCTGTGATTGCTGCAGTTATAGCTACACACCCCTGAGTCTCTGTACAAATGTGCTCCCTCAGCATCACAGAATGCTCCTCACCACAGGGAAACACACAAGTGAACACAGATAGGCCAGTCTGCAGGATTTATTACAGCTAGTTTCATTCTTTGACTGTGTGAACTCCACCTTTTCTGCCCACCCTTTGTCACTCTCCATCTCTCACTCTCCTCCTCTGCAGCTAAGATCTGCCTCCATGGCTTTGCAATGTTCTTTTATCTCACTCCCATTTCACCTCATCCCATCAGTCACTCTGCCTCTATCACACCATGGGAGGAGGAAGATGTCCCTTCATGTTTTGCCCATTTTTCCCCTCTGTGGTGACTATACGTGTATGAGCGCGTGTTTTTGAGCCAGTGCTCGAGGCCATAAAAGAGACAGAGTGGGCAAAACATCATTACAGAGCAGGTGTCCCTCCATCTGTGCTTATCACCGTTTAGTTTTTCATCTCTGTTTTTTTACCAAGACACACAATGTCCTTTCACATTCTCACAAACATGCTCGCTGCATGGGCAAGATACAAGACAAAACTCACAGAGAATGAGGATATGTGAAGATGACTTTAGGTAATAAGAAACGAGGGATTGAATAGGAAGAGGAGGAGTGATGTTGAAGAAGATAAGGAGACAAATCAGCGAGCAGAATGCTAAGGGACAAAGAAAATGCACAACAAAAAGAAAAAAGTAAGCTGGAGGGAAGTATTTACACAAAAACTATGACAGAAACAAGTTTTTTGGTAATAAATAAATAACTGAGGGAAAAGGATGAGGCAAAGGGCATCGGTAAGGTCACCACGCCGATATATACCGTATTCGTCGGCGTATAAGTCGCACCGGAGTATAAGTCGCACCAACCTAATTATGCCCAATTAAATGGAAAAATCAACGTATAAGTCGCATCGGCCTATAAGTCGCACCGGCCTATAGGTCGCACCTCACGTGAACTGGTGTTTTGCCCAAAATGGACTGGCTGCCAAATTGTTTGGAAGGACTTTTGACAAGATTATCACATAAAAACTACAGTATTTTGTTTGATGTGTCTTAGTTGAACTTTTCATTAATAAATGAACATAATTTTTGTATATTTTGTGTCTTTCATCATTTATCTTTAAAGATAAACACATAAAATATATTTTTATTAGCTGACATTACAGTAAAAAACGTGTCTCAGTTTAAAATGATGACAGAAACAGATACTGTATTTATTTTATGGTTTTTATTTATTTATTCAAAACCATTGAAGTCTTCATCTTCTGTGTCACTGCACCATTTTTGGACCAGGCAGATGTCAACAGTGTAGGTACTGTAAAGGGTTTCTTAGCGCCCATAGCGGCCGAAACTGGTACTGCACCATTTTTGGAGTTTTTGACCAAAGTCAAATTATGACCAAAATATTGGAAAAATCGACGTATAAGTCGCACCGGCCTATAAGTCGCAGGGCTTAGAAATGTAGGCAAAAAGGTGCGACTTATACGCCGGAGAATACGGTATGCATCTCAGTGTTTGTGAACATGTGCACGTCTCAAGAGAAGCAGGGGAGCCAAAAGTTCAGACTCACCATTAAAACATGTCTGAAGGCTACAGGAGGCAGCTGAGCCTCTCCTGGGAGAGAGAAGCCCGCTGCCTGCGTGCACGGAGCAATTCTATGAATGTTTGTGCAGATATATGCATAGACGCATGCCGCTCGGACACAAGGGTGGTGTCGTGGACAGACCGATGCAAACACACCGTGCACCTTGAATTATACCTTACCTTATACCTTATAGCACTTTGAGATTTTTATTAATGAAAAGTGCATTATAAATTGAATTCATTATTATTATTATTATTACCTGAAATGAAAAAGTGTATCAAATTATTCAGCTCTGTACAAATTCAATAAGTGGAAACTTGGTGGCTCAACAAACTATGTACACAAACAAGGATGTTTGTATCATGAATGAATCATTTGTGTGGTACTGATGGTGTTTAAATCCATACATAACAAGACTCTGTGGACAAATAAATATGGAATGCATGAAAAATATCCATCTACCGGTATTCATCCATTATTTTACTTGCTTTTTACTTCTCGGGTCGTGGGGGTCACTGGTTCCCATATCCAGCAGTCACTGTGCAACAGGCTGGGGACACCCTGGACAGGTCCAAGTCCACTACAGGGCCACACAGAGACAAATGAGACAAACAAGCATTCACTCTCTCACTCACACCAGGGACAATTTAGAGTTACCAATCAGCCTAACATGCATGCTCTATTTTGTGCAAGCTGCACCCTTTAAAGCTACACCTATTGGGTTAATCCTTTCGCGCTTCACGCCAACACTGAAGATTTCTAGTCCACGCCACCTGCTGTGGGCCACGCCCAGGTCCACTATAATAGCCCTCGTGGACCGCGGTTCTGCTCCCTAATTTTTTCAGCGACGACACTACAAGACCTATCAGCGAAAACATGTCTCTTCGACAACCTTTCAAGAAGTGCCCAGGATGGGACTTGGGTTTCATCCTGGCAACGGGCCTGCATCCTCTCTGCGAGGGATGCCTCGGAGCTGCACATGCGCACCAGGCCATGGACCAGCACCCCTCCTGCCTGGCCTGCCTGCGCCTGACGGAGGAGGAAAAGCAGAGTCGGTTCGAATTCTTCTCCCAGGGGGACATAGAGGTTCAACCGAGGAAAGATGTGGCACCTAGTCCGTGGTTTGAAGAACTGGTGCAATACACGTCTTCAGAGGTAGCTAGCAAGCCCATCCTCTTCTGGAGGTTTGGAACCGACCTCACCTTTCCTTCGCCTGCCGAACATTGCTAGCTGTCGCGTCCCACCATGTCCTCTGTAATGCACGGGACCGACCTTACCCCCCACAGAGGGAGCCGTCATGGCCGACGCGCATGGCCCAGCCTGCCTGACTGGAGGACTGCTCTGACGCAGGCTCAACCAGCAGCCGGGTGCCATCTCCTGGGGCCGTGGGACAGCCGCCGCCCCACACGGACGCGTCAGACATGCAGGGCGCTCACTCCACGCTGCTACACGTGCTCCCCGACATCATAAAGTGGGCATCGAACGTTTGTGGCCTGAAGGTCCCTGAAGGTACCACGCAGGCATCACCTTCACTGTTGGCGGGAAGATTTGCCGTCAAAAACGGAGGCCAGGTGGAGGCGATCTGGCCCAGCGTTCCAGACGTGACTTCCCTACTGCTGGGCGTGGCCAACGAGTTGCTAAAGCTGCTAGCACGGGCGTCATCCTTCGTCTCCGTGACGAAGGTCCAGGGGCAGACGGACCAGGCCTTTCCCGCTGTTCCTCCGCTGGAGCCCAGCATGTCGACCGTGTTTGGTCTGAGACCGCCTAAGCACGTGGGAAAACGTGTCTCGCTGCCGGCTCCGAACGACCAGCTCTCCACCAAGCTGCAGGATAAAATCCACAAGTGCTCGTCCCAGGTTGGTGTGGCCGTTAACAACATCGCGCTCCTGGCGCTCAGCGTCGGGCGCAAGCCGAAACCCGACATGGCCGGAGCAGCACTGGATACGATCACAAACTTATGCACAGTTCTAGCGACGTGTTCGGCCCGGATCTCAGCCTGGACCACTGTGCTCCAGAGGCAGGTTTGGCTGAAGCTGTCCTCGTCCATCCTGGAGGATGTGAAAAGGGAGTTGCTGGAAGTGCCCATCTCTCCAGAGGGCTTGTTTGGGGCGCAATACCAGTCTGTGTTCGAGCAGCTTCGCTCATCCTCAGTGGCGCTCGAGCAAGTGCTCAAACATGTTTGACCCTAACCCCCCGAGCAGACCCTCATTCTGCCCGTGGGCCAGTGCGCCCACGAGACCAGAGCAAGGTTTTCCACAGCTAGCAACGACGTTCATCTCCCTCAGCAATCTTCGCCGTGCCGCAACCTCCAACTGCAATGAGAGAACACCTAGCCCAGTCCTTCCAGAGGACCGGGACTTTCAGAGGAAGGGGCTGCCATCAGCCTTCGTGGACTGGCCAGCAACAAGACTCGAGGAGAGGCCAGTACAAGAAGTGACGGTGTGCTGGAGATGTGTGCGACAGTGTGTTCGATACAAATGAAGAAACTGTCATGAAAAACAGTGTTTTTTATTCAGGCATGCTGAACACTCCCTTTCCGGGGTACATGAACGCATCTCCTAAAACGGGTAATGAATCTGACACAAGATTATTTTTCAAAACTAAACAGAAAAGTATGTCTTGCAGGTGCAGACAGAGACCTCTCTGTGATCCCTCCAGCCCCGCCTCCCCACACGACGGTGGGGGCCCGCTCTCGCAGCTGTCATCAGACAGAGTGGTAAACCGTGCAGACGAGTCAGACAAGCTTCTACTCTCTCAAAATCGGTTAATTCACATGAGCCTGGTCTAGAAACAGTAGTTTCAGCCAGGAATTTTTCGTCTTTTTCCTCGACAAGTCTTACAGAAACAGGTACAGTCACTGATCCGTCTCGGAAAAGACGTTTGTCATGTCTGCATGAGTCAAACAAGGGCCAGTGCAGGGATCGTGACGCGGCGTCTGGTAAACGGCCCTTTCCAGAAGGGCCTCCCATGGACCATTGCGGACTCTGGCCGCTTGGTGGCAGTAGAGGCCAGGCTATTTTCACTTGTGAAGCAGAAAAGCCAAGCTGTACCGTTGTCAAACCACAGTGCCACTTGGCTAGAGACCTATTCGCTAGACAAATGGTTAAGCCGACTGATTTGCAAGGGTTATACCCTACAGTTCTCAAGAGCACCGCCAAAGTTCAATGGGGTGCTAGAGACAAAGCTCACTTTCAAGGAACAGGGCTCAGCACTACAGTCAGAGCTACAGGAACTATTAGCGAAACACGTCATTTCCGGGGTTCCCTCGAGCGAGGAGAAAACCGGCTTCTATTCAAAGTATTTCCTGGTCCCAAAAAAGTCAGGTGGTCTAAGGCCGATCTTAGATTTGTTGATTTTCAAGAGACACATCATGAGTCGTCCCTTTCATATGCTGATGATAAAATGTGTTCTCAAATACGTGACATGGGGGGAGTGGTTTGGTTCAATCGACCTTCGAAACGCATATTTCCATATCCCGATAATAAACAAACACAGGAAGTTTCTAAGGTTTGCCTTTCAGGGGGTTTGCTACGAGTACAACCGTCTGTCGTTTGGGTATGCTCTCGCTCCCCGGACTTTTGCAAAAGTCATCGAGGCAGCGTTACACCCGCTTTGTTCAAAGGGCATGAGAATACTCTTTTACCTCAACGATCTATTGCTTCTGTCTCGCTCCAAGGAGGAAGCGGAGGCCCAAACAATCGTACGAGTGAATCACCTATCCCACTTAGGTTTCGCAATAAACTGGGAAAAGAGTTCTATAACCCCGAGCCAGAAAATACATTTTCTGGGAGTGGCGCTCTGCTCCATCAGCATGACAGCTGTGTTATCGTATCAGAGGAGAGAGTCGCTGCCGTCACTCCTTCAGTACGTACAGCCCCTCAGGACAGTGCTGGCGCTAACAATAATGAAATTGTTAAGAATGATGGCCGTTGCACATGTAGTAGTCAGATTAGGCTTACTACACATGCGTCAGCTGCAGAGATGGTTTATACATCAGAAAATCGACCCAGTACGTCACAAACGATTTCGGGTCACGGTTCCGTCGTCGGTGAGAGCGGACCTGGCTTTTTGGGGGAATCCCAGGACTCCTTCAGAAGGAGTTCCCCATGGGCAAAGTGACATCATTCAGGGCGGTCTTTACAGATGCGTCTCTTTCCGGTTGGGATGGGACTTGCCTGTCACAGTCAGTGGGGGTGGCGTGGCCACCGGACACCGGAAGTGGATTTAATGGCCACTTGGGAGAACGCTCAGTGTCCACTGTTCTTCTCCCTAAGCCCCCAGGACACCCCACCACCGTTGGGGGTGGATGCGTTTGCACACAAACCGTGGCCCAAAACACTGATTTATGCTTTTCCTCCAGTTCCTCTACTGCCAGTGCTGCTGGAGGGAGTGAGGGAGGAGAAGTTAACAATGATTCTGATTGCTCTGGACCTCATGAACGCACATGAATGCACCATGGTGCTTCAGCAGCTGACAGGCCGATCATGGAGGCTCCCCTGGAGATACGACACTCTCCTATAGGTGGGAGGGGGGGCAATAAAGAGTTTCCCTGTGATAGGCCAACATCTACTGGTTTGGTTGCTGAACGTGTATGTTTAAAAAGCCTTGGATTTTCTAAAAATGTTATATGCACCATCCAGGGAGCACGGGTACAGTCCACAACGACTGTTTACGCGTCAAAATGGGCTGCTTGTCAACGATGGTGCCTAGAAAAACAGTTGGATCTATCTTCATGTTCTCTGGGCTCTATCTTGTCATATTTACAGTTACTTCTTCTTCTTCTTCTTCTTTCGGCTTTTCCCTTTTCAGGGGTCGCCACAGCGAGTCATCCTCCTCCACCTCACTCTGTCCTCTGCATCGTCTGTCCTCACTCCAACTACCTCCATGT
>JBBPBX010050650.1:0-24888 GCA_038048925.1 Garcialebias charrua
ACAAACTAATCTTTTGACCCCCTTTCAACATGTTGATGTCATCCTCACATCAACTTATGATGCCATTCGGCCAATCAGAAAGAACACATTTTCTGGGTCACGTCTCAGTTAAAACCTTCACATCTTACTTTCTCTACAAGAGTTTGCTGAGGTCCTCAACCCCTGATGAGGTTCCCCAAAGAACTGATGATCGTCTGGTCAACACGCTAATGACCATGTCATTCAGTTAAAGACTTATAACATGCCAAGTTATAAGCCATCTTCAACAGCTGAAAAGCTCTCTTTTATTGACATTCCTTTAAGGAACGTCTTATCTTGAACAACAGCACCAGGAGCTGCCGTTACTTCGGTTCGAGTCAAGGCGCACGTCTGGAGACGCTGAGAATGGTAAACGAACTGACCAAACTGGACCGAGGGAGACTGACCATCTTCACGAGGTAACAAGTCGTCAAATGCTTTGCCAAGGGTACCAACGTGTAGCTTTAATCGGCCGGAGAACTGCCATGTTTCTGGTTAAAACACATCAAGATAACTCCCTGACTCTTAACTTTTCTTCCTCCATAAATTTCTCCTCCTAAATCTTTCCCTCTCTATCTAAGCTGGAAACTATTTTAAGCTGAAATGCCCACAGACTAAATATGTTAACATCCAATATTTATGTCTGTTGTGTTAAATTTAAGTTTGCTGACGTATTAATTTGAAAGAAAGTGAAATCATGTCAATCAAGTGTAATGGTGTTAATTTAGTTGATTTATTTTAAATAAATGATAGTGTCTCTTTGACATATCAAACTAAGTTAACGTCTTTGTCACTTAATGGCTTTGTGTATTTATCCATCATAAAGATCACAGAAATATTGGGTAAACTGAAAAAGAACAGAATCCGTGAATTTACTATTCAATCTGAATAAGTAGATTAATTAAGGATAAAGAGGTCAGTATTAATATTGACCTCCTCATTAATTCTTACACAGTCAATATGGATTTAGATCAAATACTTCAACATCAATCGCTCTTATTGAATTAATGGAAAAAATAACAACAACTGCTGTTGACCAGAAAAAGAGTTGTGTTCGTATTTATGTTGATCTAGAGAAGGCATTTGATACTATTGACCACAAAATTCTTCTTGAGAAGCTGTATAAATATAGTATTAGTGGTATTAGAGGGCCAGCACTGCAGTGGGTAGATAGTTACTTGAAAGAAAGGAAACAATTTGTTCAGATAAATGATGTAAGATCTGAACTTTGTAATATTGCATGTGGAGTGCCGCAGGGTTCTGTACTTGGACGCAAGTTGTTTAATTTACAGTATATGACATGTGGATGACTTGGTAGATGTGTCAGAACGTTTTTAATGTGTTTTATTTGCTGATGACACAACATTTTTTTGTTTGGGTAAAGACATAGAACGACTGTTGGAAATGATACAGACAGAATTTACTAAATTGGTTTCACCTAAATAAATTATCATTAAATTTGGAAAAAACATTTTACATGATATTCAGCAATAGTAAAAGGAATATTAATGCAACGTTTACAGTAGATGGAATTGAGATTTGTAGAGTTAGTGAGGTGAAGTTTCTAGGTGTCATCATTGATGAAAAATTGACATGGAAATCTCACATAAACAATTTATGAAAAAAAATATCCAAATCAATAGCAATACTGTATAAAGTAAGGGAACTATTAAATGATAAAGCATTGGTCATGTTATATAATGCAATAATTGTTCCACATTTAATTTACTGCATTGAAGTCTGGGGTAAGGCATGTAAAACGATTACAAATCCTATTTTTATTTGACAAAAAGGGCAGTAAGAATTATTACCAGAAAACATTATAGATATCCATCAAACATGTTGTTTCATAAAATAAAGATATTGAAGTTCTATGACTTGGTTGATTATAGCATTTTGCTTTTTATGTATCGGGCTAATCAAAATATATTGCCTGTAAATATACAAGTAAATTTTGTTAAAAGGGAGAGTACTTATTTTCTTAAAGGGACAGAAATGTTTGTGAAACCTTGTTTTCGTACCAGTTTGAAGGAGCGGTGTACATGTACAATAATTCAGGGAATAAGATTGTGGAATGGTCTGGAAGAAAATGTTAAAACAGCCAGATCTTGGTACATATTTAAGAGATTGTTAAAAGTTATTTTTTTGAAAGAATATGATAAATAGCATAATAATTTATATGAGTTGTTGTTTGAGTTGTTGTAGTCTTAAATTTGGTGATGTATTTAACTTTGTTCTTTGGTAAATTATTGTTGTGAGTTTATTTGGGTAAAAAGGGGCAGAGATTATAAGATTATTCTTCATCTGCTGCCTTTCATTTTATTTTGAATGTATGTTTTTTTAATTTTGTGAGTTGTTGACTTGTTCTTAATGAAATGAATGAATTTCAATAAATAAAAACCATCAGTACGCCTGCCACACATGTCTCTGAGGGATTTGACGAGTAAACGTTTGTAGTTTTGGAGATGTGTTTTTTCTGGACTGGAATTGAACAGGTAATGCACGTACAGTAAACCTGAATGTTTTTGGTGCACAATGTTGAAGCGGGGAGGAGCTACACTGTGGAAAACAGAGGGGTTTTTGTTGTCCAATCCACAACCAGGTGCAGTGGTGGAATCAGGGGGTGGCCAATGATGGCCTTGGCCCCCCCATACATGAGTCTTTAAATCCCAAGGTCCACCCATATCATTTGAGAAAACTATACTTTTAAGCAGTAAATAAATAAACTTTCAGCAGTACTAAAAACTAGAAAGCATAGTTTCCTCTAATGACAGGGGTGGTTGGGTTACATGGCAGCCATCTTGAATTTTTATGCAACAACCATTTTTCGAAAGGAAGCTTCCTTACACCTAGATGCAGCCACGCCCCAAACTGGAAGTCAGTACCTCACTTCCTTCTTAAGTTATTGTGATGTGCTTGGACAAGACTCATCAGAGGAGGCAGAGACTAACCAGGACAGGTGTCCAGTCAGTGGAGGAGCAGCACACAGAATAAAGGTCTCAAACAAACTGGGGGCGGAGCTTTGCAGTGGTGGTGGCGGCACCCTTTTGGAGGGAGGGTGTCGTCCGCAGTCCTTTAGAGCTGCCAGGTGTTCCTGCGTCAGGAGGGGAGTCTGGGCGCCTCCTGTAGACAGTCAGGGTTGGCCTTTGGGTGCAGTCACCACCTTGATCTCCTGCTGCTGTTCCTGTGGCTGCTCTGATCTGGTGTGGAGCCAGTCCAGGAGGTCCAATCATTGTGGGTGCTGGATGACATCACAAGCTTAGACTCTGGGGAGGGGGCTTGCCGGCTGGGCGAGCTAAGTGAACTCATTTCAACTTTGTTGTAGACCTCTACTTTTTAGCTTGACGGGAGGAACAGGTGGAAGGATGGGTTTTATACAAGTACTAGATGCACAAATAAAAAGCCTTTATTTTCTTAACCTCCTGGTACGTGTGGTGACAGTTCTGACATTCTAGGCAATTAGGGGTGCAGGAAAAAAAATTGATTCTTTAAAGAATCTAGCTTCTTAGTCCTGGCGATTCAGAATCGATTCTAAAAAGGCCCAAAATCGATTATTTTTATTTTTTTTACATTAAAACCCAAAAGATAAAGAAAATAAAACCATATCTCATAGTATATGAAAGAATACATAAAATGAAAGGTGGCAGAAAGAAGAAGAAATCTTATTTTATCTGCCCCTTTTTTCAAAAACAAAACAAGTTCAAACAATCAATTCAAACAATAATCTTCTATAAGTAACAGAGCAAAAAGCTAACCTAATACTGGTTATTTAAGTTACAGAATTTAATGCATTCCTGTATTATTTGTTCCTATTTTTGGTATAAATATCAAACGATGCAAAAAATTTGATACAATAAGGAACCTAAAATTATTGTTTTAAATAAATGTTCCATTTGTTTACATTGTTGTTTAATGTTTTCAGTTTAAAATTATTGTTTTAAATAAATGTTCCATTTGTTTACATTGTTGTTTATTCTTTTCAGCTTGTCAGTTACAAAACTGAAACTAAATTTATGACCATTTTAATAGAAAAATTGTTTTTGAATCAAAAATAGTTTCTGAATCGAAAAATCGATTTTGAATCGAATTGTGACACCAAAAGTTGAAATCGAATAGATTCTCCAGACACTGAGATTTGCACCCCTATAAGCAAGATCTTCTTCCTGTGTGACCCACAAATTCCTTACTTAATTATCATGCTCACAGCATGGATGGCCTTTCTAACTGTCCCTCTTCACTCCATGACGGAGGGCAATAAAGTGCTGGCTCTACTCTAAAACACTTGTCATGTTTATTGGGTTATTAAAACACATCACTGAAACTGACACAATATATTTTGCTTGGTCAAATGTAATTAGATCACTTTAGTGTGATGCATCTGTATGCTGATGACTTTCTGCTGTTAAGGAGTGAGAAGGCTGCAGACTGTAACTCACATGTGTGCATCCTTGTTCCCCACAGTGGGAATGGCTCCCACAGACTTGACCACGTGGCCGATCACGTAAACAACAGACAGGTAGATGATGGTTCTGTTGGGACAAAACAGTCACTCAGTGCGTGCAGAGTCTCTGATCCACACGCTCAAACGTCTCTGTGGTCGGACTGATTCACACACGGATCACTGGCTGGTCTCTTTGAGCCAAAACAAAAGTTCCTTCCATCCCACGCATCGCCTCATACGTGAGTAAATCAGAACAAAACCACTCGAGTGCATTTTTAGCTCACGGCCACAAACACTCACTTGAATTTCCCGAGCCAGGAGTCGGCGATGACGGCTCCCATGATGGGTGTGAAGTAGCAGAGGCCGCTGAAGGCATGGTAGACAGCAGTGGACAGATCTTTGTCCCACTTCAGGTAGCTGATGAAGTACAGGGTCAGCACCGCTGCAATAAAGCACACAAACATGAGCTGGGACTGTCGTAGACCGTCCACAAATACAAGAAAATCTGTCCCATCAAGAGATTTACTGTAATACAAGCAGCTCATAACAACCTGTCATGACTAGGATGATAGAAGAAGGTTGAATCATTCAGGTTTGACTAACTAGAAGTGAGTCTTCTGTAAAGTGACTAAATAAACAATATTTCACCTGTTGTAGATGGCCTCAGTTTGGAGCAAATCAGTTTTTATTTGACAAGACTAACAAGCTAACGGCTAGTCCCAACACAGCTGACCAGTGGCAATTTTAGCCTCTTTTTGGGGGTGCTCTATAGCCTGGCCCTCGCCTTCCTGAACAGCTCCGCTCAATTCTCATTTCCCTTCACTGCACAGTCTGGGACTTCTCCCATTCACAACGATTTCTCCGGTAGAATTTTGTTCGGACCAATCAGAGAACAGAAGGGGCGGAGTTTTTGGCCCCCTAACCCACGCCCCCACCTGTCCCAGCGCGCAGAGCCCTATAAAGGGCTCTGCCAGCGCGCAGCCAGCGAGCAGCGGCATGTTCTCATTCAAAGCGATGCAGGACTGTTTTATATGTGATATAAATGTATTAATTTCCCCTTCTTAATCCCTTATCTGGAGTTTTCTTTTGTTTTTTTGGCCAAAAGTCAAGTGATCGCTCGCTCCCTCCTCCTTCTCTCCCTCCGCTGAAATGAACAAGGAAATGGCTGAGGTTGTCACGAGAATTAAACTCGGGTTTTACGTTGCTGACCGAGTCCCATCAGATTTTCTGGTCTTCTGGTGAGCTGGACCAGCGATCCATGGTTTTATTTTATTTAATTTAAACGTTTTATAACATATAAACACAGGATTTCCAGCGCGGCAGCCAGCAGCGAGAGAAAAGCTGCAGGAGGCGGAGCAGTTGTCAAGTTCACCAGAGCACGGGGGGTGGCTCTGAGGGGAGGGAGCAGAATGCTTTCCCTGTTCAAAATATCCAATGGTTTTGTTCCTCAGCAGAGGCCAACGCCTCCAGCAAGAATCGTTTTAAAATGGAGAAAGTCCAGACCCTTGTCTGAAGCGAAGTGAAGGACAGGGTCTGGTTCTAACCAGGCTAGGGGTGCTCAAGCACCCCTGAAAAATTAAGAATCAATATGAAACGTTCTCAAACCAGATTCACCAAAATATTGAATACATTTTAGATAAATATGGAATAAATTATAGTCTTAAAGTGGCCAGTGAAATCTATTACAGGTAGTCCTCGACTTACGACGACCTCGAGTTACGACATTTCGGGGTTACGACACGCATCTCCATAAAAATAAATATATACCGTATATATATATACTGTACTGTATTTTGATTTTTTTTTATTTTGAAGCCGATTTACGCAGTTTCCGGTTTCCCGTTTTGCTAGCTGTGGAGGCTACAGCTGCCTGTACTCTCTAAAAAAGCTAAGTCTGGTCCTCTGGACATTCAAAAAACAAAACAAAACTTGTTGGACCAAGCTGGACAGGCAGCAGCTGTGGAAAAGTAGCTGTTTTATGGACGGCAGTTTTACAACGTAAACGAAAGGAGAATCTGGAGGAGGGACGGAGGAACGGAGGAAATGGCTTCACTAACATTCCAGAGTAGGAAATTAAACTTTTTTTCCCTTCATTATGGCTCTGAAATGTATGTGTTTTTGATAATTATGTAGGGTACTGTGTTAGGATAGGCTTAGTGCTTGGTAAAATAAAGTACTGTACGTATAAGGTGCAGTTTGGACGTATGTTTCGAGTAATGTCAAAATTCGAGATACGACGTAGTAGGAACGGATCTCCGTCATAACTTGAGGACTACCTGTATTTATTTTGTTTGATCAATCCAGTAGGCTTGTATGTACATCTGTAGAGTCTTAAGGACCCAATATACCTGTTTCTTTTGCCTCACGCCGCTGGACTGGCGTGTGCAGCGCGCAGGCAGTTCATATATAGTTCTGTGCAAGCGCAGCTCTCTGAGTTCAGGCTCCAGCAGCTGCAGCCAGGCGGAGCAGGACAAATTGAGGTCGCTGATTGGTCATTTGCTGACACGCGAGGCAGTTTATCAACGCGCGCGCGTAGGCGTAGTAAAATCTGACCTTGGCGCGCTCACGCCCGTGATCAAAGGCTTTTGCCGCGGCGCTCCCACGGCGCTCCCACGGCGCCGAGCGGCGTGAGGCAAAAGAAACAGGTATATTGGGGCCTTTAGTTAGCACATCTGTATTGTGCGCCACAATACAGTTGTCAACCGGGGGTGGAGGGGGCGTGTTAGGATGCCTGAGAGAAGCGGAGCGTGCTCTGTTCACACAAGGAGAGCTGTTGGTCAGGTTACTTCTTGTTGCGCTCTAAAATAGTCCTTGAAGTTCAAGAACTATTTTAGTGTATTTTAGTAAACACTTGGTTCAAGACTTGAACCAAGTGTTTACTTATGTAGATAATCGTAGATGTTTAACAACCTGTTAAAATACTCCAGAATGCAGAAAATGGCATCTACTTTATTCAAAATTTTCTGGGGGGGGGGGGACTCCCAGATGCCCCCCCAAATTCTTCTGCCACTAATGGCCACTGCGTTGTTCAAGCTAAAGGCTGCCACATACTCTGGCGTACTTCACTCTGCAGAGGTCACGTGTACCAGGGGAAGACTCAACGCAGTCTCGAAGTGGACGCCCGCAAGCCATGTCTGCACAAAGATCAATATTTATGACGATGAATGCGCACTCAGTGTCGCACAATAAACTGCCCGGCGACGGACTGTTTTGCACGTGGCACCAATGTATTAAATTCCCCTTCTTCATCCCTGATCTGGCTTAATGTATTTTTCTTTTCTTTATTTTTTTTCCAAGTGACAAACGATCTCTTCCTCCTCCGTTGACGCCATGACTGAAATTGTGAGAAATGAAGGAATTTGTCACAAGCAAATAATAATCAGGCCTGGCGTGGCAGCGGGAGGGTCTGGAGATTTCCTGGTGGGCTGGTCTGATCTGTGGGCTGCAGGGCCAGTGCTCCCTGTTTTTTATTTTTTAGAACTTTTTATTAACAACATATAAACGCAGAACACCACTGCTCTCTAGACTGAGAAACAGCTTCTACCCTGAGGCTGTCAGACTCATGAATAAATAAATAATAAGAATAAACACTGCAAAATGTCACATCATACTGATACTGATCTGTTTCTTGTTGCTGCGTTCATCTGTGACCATCTGCTCATGTTCGTGCTGCTGTTTATAATGATGTTTTTCTACTACATTAGGGCTTAGTGTATTACTAGCTGATGTCTCTCTTAGTTAATCCTAGATGTTATTATTGTTTTTCTCTTGCATTTGTTGTTGGATGTAACTGGGACCCTGTGTACATAATCTCGTTTTCAACACATGTACTACATGCGGTGCAAATGACAATAAATTCTCTCTGACTCTGACTCTCTGACTCTGACTCTTGGGGCTGCCAGCTGCCTTTGCCCAGGGCCGCCGGCAGCCCTCGTTATTTTATTTATTTATTTATTTATTTATTTATTTTTTTTATGTTTTATTTTGGGGGGAGGAGGTTGTGATCTGACAATTAATCCAGTAGGGGTGCGAATCTCTCAGTGTCTGGAGAATCGATTCGATTCCGATTTTTGGTGTCACGATTCAATTCAAAATCGATTTTTCGATTCAGAAACGATTTTTGATTCAGAAACGATTTTTCTATTAAAATGGTCATAAATTTAGTTTCAGTTTTGTAACTGACAAGCTGAAAAGAATAAACAACAATGTAAACAAATGGAACATTTATTTAAAACAATAATTTTAAACTGAAAACATTAAACAACAATGTAAACAAATAGAACATTTATTTAAAACAATAATTTTAGGTTCCTTATTGTATCAAATTTTTTGCATCGTTTGATATTTATACCAAAAATAGGAACAAATAATACAGGAATGCATTAAATTCTGTAACTTAAATAACCAGTATTAGGTTAGCTTTTTGCTCTGTTACTTATAGAAGATTATTGTTTGAATTGATTGTTTGAACTTGTTTTGTTTTTGAAAAAAGGGGCAGATAAAATAAGATTTCTTCTTCTTTCTGCCACCTTTCATTTTATGTATTATTTCATATACTATGAGATAGGTTTCATTTTCTTTATCTTTTGGGTTTTAATGTAAAATGTAAAATAAATAAATAATAATAATAATCGATTTTGGGGCTTTTAGAATCGATTCTGAATAGCCAGGACTAAGAATCTAGATTCTTTAAAAAATGATTGTTTTTCCTGCACCCCTATAATCCAATAGTCGTGTCAGTAAATGACCAATCAATCAGTGACCTCAATTTGTCCCGAAGGTAAACGCCCCTTTCCTGCGGAGCTGGGCTGCAGCCCATCAGGGTGTACGCTGGGATATGAAGTCTCAACAAACTGCGGACAGTGTGCACAGAGTCCGCACAGCTCACGGAGTACACACAATACGCCTGAGTATGTGGGATCCTTAAGAGCCATTGTTAGCACTGAGGGCGGAGCCCCCCTAAAGGTCAGATTCTACAATCACCCCTGCACTTGACACAAAAGTGCATCGCTGCCATTTTAAAGGGACAGTCTGGTCATTTGTGAAGTGATGTTCCATTAAATAGTTAAATAGTTTGTACTTGATCAGCTGTGACATCACTCATAGAGCACAGAGTTTGTGCAGAATCTTAATTGGAAAAAAGTTTGGTCTCTCCCACAAATTTTTTTTCTCACTAATAAAGTCAAGGAAATTTCTTTTAAATTAATTCATAAATTTTATCCAACTAAACACTTTCTTCAGAAATACAAAGCTGATATTGATATTTCCTGTTCTTTCTGTAAACTTTATCCAGAAACATCTGTTCATCTTTTTTGGAAGTGTACATACTCACTGACGTTTTGGAAGGACGTTGTTGCCCTAATATCCAATAATATCCAACCAGGTTTCCTTCTGTATTTTGAAAATGTCCTGTTTGGTATCTTAGACTTCCCATGGGCTCACCACCTATGGGAGGGGACAAAGGGGTCGGGTGCAATGTGGGATGGGTGGTGGCCGAGGGCGGGGACCCTGGCGGTCTGATCCTCGGCTACAGAAGCTGGCCATTGGGACATGGAATGTCACCTCTCTGGTGGGGAAGGAGCCTGAGCTAGTGTGTGAGGTTGAGAGGTTCCGGCTAGAAATAGTTGGACTCACCTCAACGCATGGCTCTGGCTCTGGAACCAGTTTCCTTGAGAGGGGTTGGACACTCTTCTACTCTGGAGTTGCCCCTGGTGAGAGGCGCCGAGCAGGAGTGGGCATACTTGTTGCCCCCCATCTTGGTGCCTGTACGTTGGGGTTCACCCCGGTGAACGAGAGGGTAGCCTCCCTTCGCCTACGTGTGGGGGGACGGGCTCTGACTGTTGTTTGTGCCTATGCGCCAAACGGCAGCGCAGATTACCCACCCTTTTTGGAGTCCTTGGAGGGGGTATTGGAGAGTGCGCCTCCTGGGGACTCCCTTGTTCTGCTGGGGGACTTCAACGCTCACGTGGGCAATGACAGTGAGACCTGGAGGGGTGTGGTTGGGAGGAACGGCCCCCCTGATCTGAACCCGAGTGGTGTTTTGTTGTTGGACTTCTGTGCTCGTCATGGATTGTCCATAACGAACACCATGTTCAGGCATAAGGGTGTACATATGTGCTCTTGGCACCAGGACACCCTAGGTCGCAGTTCGATGATCGACTTTGTTGTCGTCTCATCTGATCTGCGGCCGCATGTCCTGGACACTCGGGTGAAGAGAGGGGCGGAGCTGTCAACTGACCACTACCTGGTGGTGAGTTGGCTCCGATGGTGGGGGAGGATGCCGGTCAGACCTGGCAGACCCAAACGTATTGTGAGGGTCTGCTGGGAACGTCTGGCAGAGTCTCCCGTAAGACGGAGCTTTAACTCCCACCTCCGGGAGAGCTTTGAACACGTTCCGAGGGAGGCGGGGGACATTGAGTCCGAGTGGGCCATGTTCCGCGCCTCTATTGTCGAGGCAGCTTATCAGAGTTGTGGCCGCAAGGTTGTTGGTGCCTGTCGTGGTGGCAACCCTCGAACCCGGTGGTGGACACCGGCGGTGAGGGATGCTGTCAAGCTGAAGAAGGAGTCCTATTGGGCCTTTTTGGCCTGTGGGACCCCGGAAGCAGCAGATAGGTACCGGCAGTCCAAGCGGCATGCGGCTCGGGTGGTTGCTGAGGCAAAAACTCGGGCGTGGGAGGAGTTCGGAGAGGCCATGGAGAATGACTTCCGTACGGCTTCGAGGCGATTCTGGTCCACCATCCGGCGTCTCAGGGGGGGAAAGCGGTACGCGACCAACACCATTTATGGTGGGGATGGCGTGCTGTTGACCTCAACTCGGGATGTTGTGAGTCGGTGGGCGGAATACTTCGAAGACCTCCTCAATCCTACTGGCACGTCTTCCACTGAGGAAGCGGAGCCTGGGGACTTTGGGTCGGGCTCTCCAATCTCTGGAGCTGAGGTCACCGAGGTGGTTAAAAAGCTCCGCGGTGGCAGGGCTCCAGGGGTGGATGAGATTCGCCCTGAGTTCCTTAGGGCTCTGGATGTTGTGGGGTTGTGTTGGCTTACGCGACTCTGCAATATCGCGTGGACATCGGGGGCAGTTCCCTTGGATTGGCAGACTGGGGTGGTGGTTCCCCTATTCAAAAAGGGGGACCGTAGGGTGTGTTCCAACTATAGGGGGATCACACTCTTAAGCCTCCCTGGTAAGGTCTATTCAGGGGTTCTGGAGAGGAGGGTCCGTCGGATAGTCGAACCTCGGATTCAGGAGGAGCAGTGTGGTTTTCGTCCTGGTCGTGGAACACTGGACCAGCTCTACACCCTCAGCAGGGTCCTGGAGGGTGCGTGGGAGTTTGCCCAACCAGTTTACATGTGCTTTGTGGACTTGGAAAAGGCATTCGACCGCGTCCCTCGGGGGGTTCTGTGGGGGGTACTCCGGGAGTATGGGGTACCAGGCCCATTGATATGGGCTGTTAGGTCCCTGTACGACCGGTGTCAGAGCTTGGTCCGCATTGCCGGCAGTAAGTCAGGCTCGTTTCCGGTGAGAGTTGGACTCCGCCAAGGTTGCCCTTTGTCACCGATTCTGTTCATAACTTTTATGGACAGAATTTCTAGGCGCAGCCAAGGTGTTGAGAGGATCCGTTTTGGTGGCCTTAGAATCGCTTCTCTGTTTTTTGCAGATGATGTGGTCCTATTGGCTTCATCAGATCGTGATCTACAGCTTTCGCTGGAGCGGTTTGCAGCCGAGTGTGATGCGGCCGGGATGAGGATCAGTTCCTCCAAATCCGAGGCCATGGTCTTGAGCCGGAAAAGGGTAGCATGCCCTCTCCGGGTCGGGGAGGAGGTCCTGCCCCAAGTGGAGGAGTTTAAGTATCTCGGGGTCTTGTTCACGAATGAGGGAAAACTGGAGCGTGAGATCGATAGGCGGATAGGTGCAGCGTCCGCAGTGAAGCGGGCGCTGTACCGGTCTGTCGTGGTGAAGAGAGAGCTGAGTCAAAAGGCAAAGCTCTCAATTTACCGATCGATCTACGTTCCCACCCTCATCTATGGTCATGAGCTTTGGGTTATGACCGAAAGAACAAGATCTCGGATACAAGCGGCTGAAATGAGTTTTCTCCGCAGGGTGGCTGGACTCTCCCTTAGAGATAGGGTGAGAAGCTCAGTCATCCGGGAGGGACTCGGAGTAGAGCCGCTGCTTCTCCACATCGAGAGGAGCCAGTTGAGGTGGCTCGGGCATCTGGTTAGGATGCCTCCTGGACGCCTCCCTGGTGAGGTGTTCCGGGCATGTCCCACCGGGAGGAGACCCAGAGGAAGACCCAGGATACGCTGGAGGGACTATGTTTCTCGGCTGGCCTGGGAACGCCTTGGGATTCCCCCAGAGGAGCTGCTCCAAGTGGCTGGGGAGAGGGAAGTCTGGGCCTCCCTACTTAGGCTGCTACCCCCGCGACCCGACCCCGGATAAGCGGACGAGGATGGATGGATTTCAAGACGAAAGACTCCTCTCACATATTTATTATAAATTTGATCTTGTTTCTTGCTGAGTTTCACATACATAAAAGTAAAGTAATGCATAGGAAACCCTTTTTTGATCTCTTTGTAATGGATGTGAAACTGTATCTTGAATCAATCTCAGACTCAAATAACAAAAAGGCTATAAAAACAAGAAATATCTGTAAAGAATACAACTTAACTCTGTAACTCGCATTTATTTATCTCTGTATTTTTGTTTTATTTTTTTGTTTGCTTTTTTTTCTTTTCTTTTTATATGTTCAGTGTTCTTCTGTGTTTGTTTTAAATTGTTGTACTTGAAGTAAAGTTATAAATAAAGATTTGATAGGGAAAAAAAAGAAAAAAAAGAGGTAAATGTTGTTATCCAGGCTAATGAACAGCAACCAGGATGCTTTTTTTGTTTTGTTTTTCAGGCATGTAAAATAACTTTTTTAAAACACTATCGTTGTAAAAGAACACTTTAGTGAATATTAAACCTCCACAATTTGCAGGACACTGTTTAGTTTGTCGTCATTTTCTCAACCAATCATTATCCGTGTTTCTACGTGACTGTATGTGTGCTAAGCACAGACCGAGTTTATTCTGAGATAAAAGTATTTCTGCACAGATAACAGCGTTATTATTATTATTATATTATTATTACACAATCCACTGTGGATGATTTATTACTGGAGTTGTTCGTCTGGGCAGATGAGAGTTCACCCTCAGGCCCTAGCTCCTGTCGTTCACACACTCTATGTTATTGATCGCCTCACCAGGCGTTGGTTTTGGTTATTTTTTAATAAACTATATTATGAACTTGTCTCCTCGTGTCGTCTCTTTTTGTTACAGTTTTTGAGCCAGACTTTTAACTCGTGTCATTTTAAACGGCTTCAGTTTTCACGTTTTCATGGCAGTTTATGGGAATAAACTTTAGAGAAGTGTCTGTAAGCTTCGTCTTCATGTTGTTGTTGTTCCTGCTTCCTTCTGCACCGATCCTGGTTTCATTCCTGCATGGATTAGGATTATGATCGTATAACTTATTTTACTGATTCTGATCACTCTGAACTTTGAACAAGCTGTGTGTGTTTTACAAGAATGTATCATCTGAAGACTTCCCCCAAAGGTTGTTAATCATAAATAAAATCCGTAATGCAGGAGAATTTAAATTCTTAGGTGTGCTGCTGGATTCAACTGTTGGGTTTAAAGAGCATGTGAAGAAGTCTGAACCACTGAAACATTACGTAGCTACTTTTGGACTCATTAGAAATTCACTTAGTGGAGAAGCTTGTAATAAAAACTACAGTGTCAGATGTGTTGCTGCATGTCCTGGTGTTTCAACGCAGTCAGCCACTGTTAAAACCAGTCCTCTGACGTCATCCTTCTTCTTTTTTAATTAAGTTTTACAGGATCAGAAACTACTGCAACTTTATTCACATGTCCCAGGAGCAGCTTTATAACTGATTCTTAACTATTTATAACAGATTCATAACAGATTAATAACTGATTTACAACTGATTTATAACAGATTCATAACAGATGAATAAAATAAAAATAAATAAATAAATGTCACATTTTTGTCATCTGTATGTTTCCCATACTTGACAGACGAAATTGGCCTCTGCATTTAACCCAACCACCACCAGGTGGTGCAGTGAGCAGCCGTAGTCAGCGCCCGGAGAGCTGGGGAAAATAGATGTGCACTCATAGCTTAATAACAGATTTATAACATATTTATAACATATTTATAACTATAACAGATTTGTAACAAATTCATAACAGATTAATAACATCATCCATCAACATTAAAGAATGGGTATTTATTCAGTTTACAGTCCACATTTTAATGTCCTGTATGATTTCATGCTCAACAATTTTATACCATTAACCTCCTAACCCACTGTGTACACCTTGGAAAGGTCACCAAGTACTTCTTTTACCAATTAATCCATACTTGACAGTATTAATTGTGTTCTATATTTTATATGTTTCCTGTCTTTCAAACTATAAATCAGCTGTTAGATAAATCTGCCACAATGTATCTGTGTATTTAACAGTGTAATGAGATTTTTAAGCATGGACTTGATTAAATGTGCTAATCTTAAAGTTTCAGGTGAGCGTTTGGCTGTCACATGGCACGTGTGTGTCATGTGATGGAGGAGGCTGACTCCAGGCTTATCTGTTGACTCAATTTACTTTGAAAATCTTTAACGGTCAGCATCATTTCCACTCAACACTTTGTTTGCACTTGCCCATTCTTCTTGTAGACAAGCGGTTCCCAAAGTTAGGGTCGCAACCCCTCTGCAGGTCGCAAAACACCAAGTTGGAGGTCATTAAGTGATCTCCAGAAACCAAACAAAGTATAAAAATAATCCCTATTGTCATATTTTAACTATATATAAATAAAAACAACAGCTATAAAAGAAAAAGTCAGTGTAGTATGAGTTTAAGCTGTTCTGTGTTTTCACTATTGCCTTTTAAGTCGATCAACCTACAGTATAAAAATACGATCATTGTTATTTTGCAGGTCAGAAGATGAGATGTTTGGTCCTTGTGGAACACCATCTTGCATGTTTGTGTTCTTGCTGCACCACACCTGATTCAGTAAATTAATCACTTCCTCGTGTTCTGCAGAAGCCTGATAATCAATCACCCATTCATTTCAAGCAGATGTGTCAAAGCAGGGAAACAACTAAAACATGCAAGATGGTGTTCCTCAAGGACCACGGTTGGGAACCACTAATTAGACAACAGTGTTGCTGCTGTAATATTACGTGTCATACAACATATTTTGCAGAAATGTGCTTTTCTGTTACCTTTCATGCCATAGTAGGAGAAGCGTTCACAGAACTCATTCACCACTACGAAGCAGATGCTGAGCGGATAATTGGTCCCACAAATTTTCTGGAAGAGGAAAAATTGAATTTTATATTGACACGTATGACTTATACAAAAAAAAAAAAAAACAGTTCACAGGAAACAAACGTGCAGATCCGGTTTATTCTTTTATTTCTAATCGAACTGATCGACCTTCTGATGGAAGATGAGGAATGTTGCCACCTGTTCTCTTAGTCTGCTGTAGTTAATAATTTAACAGAAGTGAACAGATTGATCAGCTGATCAGCTGAACTGACAGGAATGTGTTCACCCTGCACTCCTGCAGGTTTCTCTCACTTTATTGTGTTCTGTTGTCCCTTCTGCTGCATTTACAGCACACTTGTAGCATTTTTTTACATTTCTCTGATAAGATTTGCAGTATTTAACGTTTAAATGAGTGAACTTTAAACAGAACATTGATCTAATAAAATGTTCCATCAACAGTTCCTGAAAGTTAACCATATGAGGAAGAAAAGACAAAAAACTGATGTGAAACTTAAAGCTTCGTGAGACTCTACGTTTAAGCAAAGGGCCAAGAATTAAAGCTGCTGAGAGTAAACATCATTCGTGGAGAAGTTTACAAAATGTATTTGTAACATTTGCGAGGGTTTTACATCCGCTCGCTGTCGCGTCGCAGGAGTTTGGAACAGTCATGGAGATGATGTCTGGAACGCTTCTCCAGCTCACTGTGAGGGGATGGAGACCAGCTGGTTTTATGAGCCCCTCGTGACCCCAGCAGCATGAAGACCTGCTGCAGGCCTCAGAGGGTCTGTCCGGTCCTCATCCAGGTGGGATCTTCATGGAGCAGCTTCTTTACTAACCCCATGAGGTCCACATGGCTTGACATCTCAAGTCAAAACGGTTGCTGGACTGAGAAGAAGCCATTTGTCTATATCACATATGTCAAAGTGCCGGCCCGCGGGCCAGATCCGGCCCGCAAATTAATTATCTATGGCCCCCTGGATGATATTTAATTACTAATAGAACCGGCCCGAAGGCCACGGCCGCCCGCTGGTGTTTTGCACGCACCAACACTACATTCCCCACAATGCAACGGTAGTAGGGGTGGGGCCGATCCGATCCGGAGTCGTGTCTCATGAACCCAGAGTAATAAGACCCGCCTCACGTCACATTCAGGAAATCCATTCCATAGTTTGCAGCCAGCTACAGCGTGCGGACTGAGTGAGTAGCACTTTAGCTAACAGCTAGCCAACTTTTCATCGTAACATGTCCGCTGTGTGGAAGTATTTTACACTAAACACCGCAAGACAGCAACGTGCAATGTCTGCAGAGCCATAGCGCCACATTAAACTGTGGTCAAGTTAGTTTTTTGTTGGACATTCGAGCTCTGGGGCTTCAGCGGGACGCCACTCTCACTGAACTGAAACAGGGAGACCGACCACAACCAGCTGCGTCTGCTCTGACCCATTGTCTGACCGTCTCGTAGGGACAGGCTGAGAGCGGCTGACAGAAATCAGAGCGCCCGCCCCAGATTGAACAAGAAAAACACACCGCTGAAGCCATGGAGCTCAAATGTTCACTGAGAAGTTTCTAAACTTCATCATAATTAAAGGATCAGTATGTAACTTGTTTTTTAAACATATTTCTTCACTCTGCCACTATCTCCTGATAGACTGATGTTAGACAGGTAATCTCTGAAAAAAACTATAGTCCTCTGGCGTCTCCCGGTGGTAATAAAAGCATTTATAAAAACCACAGCGCCCCGCGGTTAACCAGCCAATAAAAACAGAGCTTCTAACTTCTCACGCTCCTAACCCACGCCCCCCCCCCCCCCAGCCCGCAGCGGCCGCGGCACGTTCTCATTCAAATAATTGCAAAGGGATGCAAAACTGTTTTGTATGTGACACAAATGTATTAAATTCCCCTTCTTCATCCCTGAGCTGGACTTTTCTTTTGTTTTTTTGCCAAAAGTCAAGTGATCGCTTCTTCCTTCACTGACAGAAATGAGGAAATGGATTTGTCACGAGCGAATTAAAATCATGTCCAACTTGGCTGCAAGAGGCTCTGCAGATTTCAGGGTGTTTTTGTTTTGCTGGACCAGCGCTCCATGGTTTTATTTTATTTTTTTAGAATGTTTTGTTAAAGGGGTCCACAGATAGGTTTTTAAAGTTTTTATGGTATGTCTGTGGGCTATCCAGACAATGTTCATTCAATTTAATACACAAAATAATTCTTAGATAATCAATACTGTATACCCTTTTTAATTCTGCCATTTTTAACTTTCGTTTTGAACGACTGGTTTATGATAATGAGCTCTCATGGCCACGCCCTTCAAAGATCTGTTTACATTAACTCCGCCCTCTGTAACACCCAGTATCTCTAAACTGTTGTTGTTTTAAAATATCTCTCTTTTTTTAAAAGGGTTAGTGTTAACCTTTCCTGCTCAGTCTTTCATCCGTGGTCAAAAGACACAGGGGAGATTTTCCTCCAGGGCTGAAGTCTCTGATTCAGGGTTAACTCCCTCGCTCGCCTTGCACATAAACCACACGGTGGCTGAAGCTCAAAGCAGCTGTGCGCCGTGATGGACAGAGAGCAACAGCTACAGGACAGATGCACGTGACGTGCAGCAGGTCCTCGGACGGATGGATGGATGGAAGGATAAAGCTTGGACCTCAGTCAGTAAAGAATCCATCTGTCTGGGTTCAGGAAGGCAGGATGTTTGATGGAGCTGACGTGGAGCCAGGAGGACGCAGCTGCTCTGAGCGCTGCACCTGTTACCTGCTCAGGAGTTGACAGAACTCTTCAGCGACGCAGAGGATGAAGAATTCAACGAGTTTGAATAAAAATAAATAAATAAATATTTTTTGGTGTTTATCTTGTTACATTTTAAAGAGATGAAGGTTGTTGCAGCATGTTGCGCACACGTTTGGAATACCCGACAAGCGAAATTATTTAAATCCAGCGGATTTGAACATATTCATTTATTAAAGAAAAGTTCAGCTCAGACACATCTTTGCTATAATTTTCAGCAAATAAATATGTTTTTTAAGTGTTAATCTTGTTAAATTTTAAACAGATGAAGGTTTTAGCAGCCCATGCACACAAAGACCGGTCAAAGCAAACCTATCAGCTATTTGGCAATTATGTTCATTTTTAAAAGAAAAGTTCAGCTCAAACACACTTTTACTATAATGTCGGCAAACAAATATAACGATTATACTTTATTTATAAAGCCATTTAAAACAACCACAGCTGCAACAAAGTGCTGTACACATGAAATTAAGAACATTTAAACAAAAGATGAGATGAAATCATGAAAAACAACTGTCATGTCTTTTATACTGAAGTGGGTGGAGCATCACAAGGGGTTGCTAGGTGAGGGGCTGGACTCAGGTTTGAGGTGGGTTGTCCTGGCGCTTGTGACGTCACAAGCGCCAGGATTTGAAAACGAAACCTATCTTATCACAGTAAAATAAATATACTTAGAGTAAATAAACCACTGGGTGCATTTTTTTGGCCCTAGGACTGTTTTTTTATGAAGTACATACCCAAAGTTGAGTAAAAAAAATATTAAAAAGTGAATGTTGCATCTGTGGTGGTCCCCTTTAACATATAAACACAGAATATGCAGCAGCTCCGAGAGGACATGCAGCGGAGGCGGAGCTGATCTCAAGTTCAGCAGACCACGGGGGAACAGAGCCATATATGGCTCTGAGGGGCAGGGAGCAGAATGCTTTTCCCTGTTGAAAATATTTCTAAGTGCCAGCGTATTCCAGAAACTGCAGAATGCAGCTTTAATGACCAACTGCTATCAGCTGTAGAAAATGAAGGATTTCACAGCTTGATACTTGCAGCCAACAGTAAACAATCATAAAAAAGCATATTAACTAAAAATCAAAAGAAAACTGTATTAAAAAAACAAAACATAAACAGCTACAATATAAAACAATGTAAAATGCTAAAAGCAGGAACATGTCTGTGTTGATTTATGCCAAGAACTTAGCAGATGTAAAGCTATTTAATATTTTATTTAATTCATTTATTCATTCATTTAAAAGAGACAAAAGAAAACAAATTAATCAAAAAGAAAACATTGAATGAAAAGAGTGCAGAAATAAGAAAAAAAAAATCTTATAAGAAACATTGAACCAGTAGCAAATTAGTTTTTTTGGCCCTCGGTGTATTTGACTTTGACACCCCTGGTCTACATGGTCCATGTGTGTCCAATAGCACACTGTGGGAGTTCTGCTCTGCCTGCAGCCACACCTGGGGACCATCGCCTTGATGAGGAGGACATCCAGTCGGCGCTGGAGCATTACCTGCCAATGGTACTTGTGTTTCTGTCCCTCTGCGTCTTGTGTTCCTTTGTGCTTACGGTGTTCTCTCTGCCGTCCAGCTGTTTCCAGGGGTTTCCTCCGTGGACCTCGAGCTCTCCTGTGCCTCCTCAGCTGCTTCTTCTTCTTCCTACCACTCGGCTAACTTGGAAACTCAACCCGGACGTCTTCCTTCCTCGCCCTGGAACCATTGGATCAGCTGTCCCCACGACTGACTCCGATCCATTGACAGGTAATGCTCCAGACCCTCCCCGTGCAGCTTTGACGACATTATTCACTTCGTAAATAAAGACTGTTAAATCGATCGGGTCCTGGAGTCTGTTCTCTTCAGTCCTTATCGCTGGGTGTTCCTTCAAACGTTACAGCTATCGTCATGAAAAGCTCGTGCAGCGGTGGTGTGACGGTCATGTTGCACACCCAGCAAAAGCAGGAGTTTGTGTACAAATTGTGCAACATTCATGCATAAATGTGCTCATTTTATGAGTTTTAAGTCAAATTGTCCATATTTCCACCAACAGCTGCAGCCCAGTGATGCTCAGTCTCGACTACAAATCACTTTTGTTTTGGCAATGACCCTACTGATGCTGTTCCACATAATATTTATTTATTTTATTTATTTATTTATAAAATTTGTTCTTTTTTTTTATTACAAAAAACACAACACAAAACAATCCCATAAATGATAACGTACAAAATATTTAAAAAATGAAACGTAGCAGAAAGAAGAAAAAATCTTATTATATCTGCCCCTTTTTTCAAACAATTAGTTCAAACAATAATAATCTTCCAGTAACAGAACAAAATGAATAACTCCCCCTAATTTTCTAACTAATACAATACACATTACGCTACTTTATACTGTATATATATATTTTAACAATTTAGTTTTGATCATTTTCTTAAATGTAAACATTGACTTGGCATTTTTAACTACATTCTCCAAACCATTCCATAATCTAATTCCCTGGATTGAGGTAGACCGTCCCTTCAAACTAGTTCTGTATTTTGGTTTTACAAATATCTCTGTCCCCTTAAGATTATAACAACTTTGTCTTTTAACAAAATGTATTTGGATATTTAAAGGTAATGCGTTATTCTGAGCCCTATACATAACTGATAAAATATTATAATCTACCAAATCATGGAACTTCAATAACTTCAGTTGATAAAATAATGTACTGGATGGATGACAGTAATGCTTTCTAGTGATAATTCTTACAGCTCTTTTCTGTAATACAAAAATAGGCTTTGTAATTGTTTTATATGGAATTAATGGAATATGGAATTAATGTGGCTCCTACAGCAGCGTTTGGAATAATAACGGTCTAGTTCTGGCTGAGAGAAAAATATTTAAAGTGGCCAAAAAGATCCGGCCTGATGAAGTCAGAAAGACAAAAACAAGACACAATCTAGAAGACGTAGTCACAATCTGCACAATGTAACGTTCTCTCAGGTCAAAAGCAACAAGTGGTTTGTTCTGAGAACAGTGGCTTTGTGAAGCATTATTAAAGATTACATTATCAGTTTGTACACGAGCTGTCCTGACAGCTGCTCGCTGACTCATAAACGAGGTCGTTCATTAATCTGGAAGTGTCAAACATCACCGATTAAAAGATTAGCTTTTTGCTCCTGCTTGTTTTCAGGGAGAGTGAATTCTCTGAGTCGGGGCGACGTCGTCCTCGCAGGACAATAACCCCAGTGACGTTTGTGAAAAGTCACTTTGCACCAAACAGGAGGAGGAGAGTCCAACTTTAGAGGCCAGATCCGTAAAACATGTCTCCTCCGTGCTGAACATGCAAACAGCCTGCTTGTCTTGTGTTCTTTCTAGTGTTGGTCCTCAAAGCACGTGGTTGAACATGTATGAGGAAAAGGCTCAACTCAATCTGCCCACGAGGCTCATCGTGTGACATCAAAGCTCTCTAACAGGATTCGTCATGTCGTTCATTGTTTGTTTAACCGTAAAACAAACAGTTTGTCGCATGGAGATGCAAACGTCGAACAAATCATTGATCAGCAGTTACAGAGTTATCTGTCTTCCTCCGTGCTGAGCTGGACTCAGCTGTGGACACGGCTTCAGATTTAATGATGCTGAGCACCATGATGGCGCCTCCGGCCAAAATGGACGACAAAGTCGTAAAGCGCAGCAGCGCTCGAAGCTTCGCAGGTTTCCTGTCGCAGCTCAGGCAGCAACTCGTTCGGATCAGGTTGGAGTTTAATCATGTTTGTTTTGTTTAATTATTCATACACACGTGTCAAACTCCAGGCTCATGGGCCGAAGCTGGACTTTGTTAACATCTGAGATGATATTTTTTAAATGTAAAACAAGTTTATTGCTTCTCATGTTGCTTAAAAAAAAAACAGCATACTTCATTTAGTGCAGGCTTCTCGTGACAGTTGGCTAACTTTAAAGTCGAAAAAAGTCACCGTAATTTCTGGACTATAAGCCACTACTTTTTTTCACACGCTTTATACAGGTAGTCCTCGACTTACGATGCCCCCGACATACGACGTTTCGGACTTACGAATATACATCTCATTAAAAAATATATATATACAGGTGGTCCTCGACTTACGAGTGCCCTGACCTACGAGCGTCCGACTTTACGAGATTATCATAATTAATAAAAAAATAAAAAATAAAAAAAACTTGTGTTTAAATGTTCTTAATTTCAGGTGTACAGCACTTTGTTGCAGCTGTGAATGTTTTAAATGGCTTTAAAAACACGTAAAGTATCATTATTATTATTATTATTAAATAATTTCATGCTTTTTTGAACAACTTCCTGCGGGAACCAGGAACCGGAAATACCGCCTCCGCCATTTTACATTCATTAGTTCCAGAGTCTCGGCACTCGGCAGCCGGCTTTTGGAGGACTGTTTCTCCCATAAGAGGATGCCTCATACGGATAAATTAACTGGAAACACTCCCTGAACTCTGTGAATGTCTCAGGACTGGAGCAGCAGCTGCGATCGCTCCGCCGATCGCTCCCACAGCGCCGCGCGAGACCAGCAGCTCATGGTATGAGCTAATGCCTGTTACCCACTGCACCGGTGTCGGACGGCTGAAGCGGCCGGTTTACATTCAAAGTCTATGTGGAGACGCGTGGAGTCGCGGCGAACCGTGAAGCGGCACGTTTTAAGTGATCGAAGCGGCGCGGCGGCACGCTGCAGTTCCCTTCGCGCGCACGCGCGCGTCCAAAGCAACCTAGGCGTCGAGCCGCCAACGCCAGAATATTCGATCTCTGGTGGCTCGACGCGTCCAGCAAACAGTCGGGAGAGCCTCTGCTATGTGATTACACAACCACAACGGGACTTTTTTTGGACTTTTTAAACTTACCGGATCGAGCCTCCATGAATTGGAACCAAACTCCGGTAAGAAACGTGGCATTTTTACAGTTGCTGCTGTTCTCTCCAGTGTACGATCACCCCAAACATAAAAAAAAACGTTTTTATCTCAACAAAGACTGTCGGCGCTGCAGTTCGGCTCGTAGAAAACCCACTCCAGATCACGTGCTCACCCGGAAAACGAGCTAGACCCCCTCCCCTCTGCCTCCCCCTAGTGCACGTCATCAGACGGTCTCAGTGGCTTTGTGGGAACGTGACAAGCGGTCAAAAGGGGGCGGCAGGCGCATTTCGAGTCGGGCAGTGGGTACCAGGCATAAGGCTAACATGCTAAAGCGGACCCCACCAGAGCTGCATATTCGACAGCCGGATTTGTGCGATCAGAGGTTCCTGGAGCTCGCCTCGATGTCGGACTGGAAGCAGAAGATATCGGGGGACACCCAGCTAACTTGGAATAACAAAGCCGACAGCCTTTTTGAAGCTGCAGCTAAACTGGACTGCCCGTAACTGCGCAGCGGACTCGGTGGGGCTACTTCTAATGCTAACAGGTGCTGCTAATGGCGGCGCTAGCAGACGGCTTTTGGTAAGTTATTATCATCATTCAATGTTAATCTTAAATTTTCCTCAGATAAACCTCAACGCACTATTTCCTTCCATAATATCAAGAATATCAACCATGACACTCTCTTATCTCATATTAATGATACCCTCTCCACCTTCAGCTCCTCCAACCCAGATGATCTTGTCACATTATACAACACCAGCCTAACCAACATCCTTAACTCTGTTGCTCCCCTGAAAACCCGGACTGTTTCCTTCTCCAACTCTGCACCCTGGTTCACTCCAGCACTCCGCTCCCTGAAAACAAAAGGTCGGCGGCTAGAGCGTCTTTATAAAAAATCCGGTCTCACAATTCACAAGGAACTTTATGCAAACCACCTCATCCATTACAAGAACAGTATTTCTCAAGCCAAATCCAGCTACTTCTCTGACATCATCAGTTCTAATGTTGGTAATTCAAAAACATTGTTCTCTCTCCTCCACCGTTCTGTCTCATCTCCTAACTCCCTGCCCTCTCACATGGTTTCCACAGAATTTTGCAACTCCATTATGTCATATTTCAATGAAAAGATTATTTCAATTCATAAACACCTTGGACCAAATACTGCCCCCAGCATCCTTGTTGAACTCCCCCCTCCCTCCCTCCCTTTCTCTGTCTTCTCCCTCCCCTCTGCTGATGACATTGCTGACATTATCAGCAAGTCCAAGTCCTCATCCTGTCAACTTGACCCATTTCCCACAGTTCTTGTTAAATCCTGTCTCCCGTCTCTGCTCCCTATCATCACTAATATCATCCACTCCTCCCTAACCTCTGGCATTGTTCCCACAGCCTTCAAATCTGCTGCCATCACCCCCATCATCAAGAAACCAGGTCTTGACTTCACCAACTTC
>JBBPBX010050651.1:14063-24888 GCA_038048925.1 Garcialebias charrua
CTAGGTAACAATGCTTTGATTGAAACTGAGGAAAACTTACTTGGCTTGTTAGAATTATTTACAAGTTTCAGGCCACATACTGTACATAGTCAAAAAAGGCGTTCAATACAGAACAACTGGACTTTATTTGTAACAAACAAGACATTTCGCTCATCATCCGATAAGTTTTCTCAATTGGAGACTGTACATAGTCAGGAAGACTATGTATTGACCAACAAGTAATCAAATAAAGGCTAAAATATTACAGTTTAATGTATGCTGAATTTAGCTAGAAAACAAAAAATTAAACAAAATCCATCATGTACGATAGAAACTGGGAACTTGATAAACTACTTTGAGGAAAAACTTCATGTTCATTGGGAGATGCATGCCTTTACAATCCATCCCATTGTTCCTTCCCACTGATGGTGCCGTATCTTGTTCGTGTCAGCAGAATTCCTGCATACTACATTCACAGGGATGGATTTTAAACATATTTGAATAGCAAATATTTTATTTCTATTTAATTAGTATTTATGGATGTCACAAGGTGGAACAAAGACCTACAGTTTACTTTGCCTTGCCCAATGAATGATGATTTGTGCTCTGCAGACCGCAGTTGCTGGTGCTGCTGAAGCTTGATGAGGACCTTCATGTAAAATACCCGCGCCTGCTGACCTTTGCTTCCCAGCTAAAGGCAGGAAAGGGTCTGACCATCGTTGGCTCTGCCATCCAGGGGAACTTCCTGGACAGCTATGGGGAAATGCAAGCAGCGGAACAGGTATTTACTAGATGGTTGTTTATGATGAGATCAGATTAAAGGTGCTATATGTAACTTTCTGTAGAGTGCAGCACTTAGAAATATTTTCAACAGGGAAAAGCATTCTGCTCCCTCCCCCTCAGAGCCATATATGGCTCTGCTTCCCCGTGCTCTGCTGAACTTGAGATCAGCTCCGCCTCCACTGCATGTCCTCTCGGAGCCGCTGCAATATTCTGTGTTTATATGTTAATAAAACGTTCTAATAAAATAAAATAAAACCATGGAGCACTGGTCCAGCACACCAGAAGACCAGGAAATCTGCTGAGCCTCGGGCAGCCACGTTGAACCCGAGTTTAATTCACTTGTGACTAATTAATTTCCTCATTCATTGCAGTCAGCGGAGGGAGCAGTGCAGAGAGGCGGAGAAAGCGATCATTTGACTTTTGGAAGAAAAAAAAAGTCAATATCAGGGATGAAGAAGGGGAATTTAATACATTTGTGTCACATACAAAACAGTTCTGCATCGCTTTCCAATCCTTTGAACCAAGGGCGGAGTGACCATCGGGAGTTTCGGGAGAATTCCCGATGGGCCGCGTCATGAATGGGCCGATAGGCGCACGGGGAAAATGATGACGATTCTGCTCAAAATCGACTTGTCCCTCCGAGGCTGCAGCCTCTTAAAGGGAGGGAGCGCTGATCACTAGAGACTGCAGCCTCTTAAAGCGCTGATCCCTTTAAGAGACTGCGCTCACTGGGCCGGCAGCTTGGGAGCTACCATTTGATAAAAAACACCCCTGAAAGTTCACCGTTGGTTGAGTCCAACCCAGGAGGGAAGCACGTATTTTCCAAAACATCAGGTGATGGAGCAGCGCGGAGTCCAAACTGCTAATTAGCAATAAAAATGGATAGGAAGAGGCCAGGTGGAGCTGAAAAAGTCAGGTTGAAGAAAAGAAAGGCGTTACAGGAGGAAGCTGCCAAATGTGCAAAGCTTACAGACATTTTTTCAAAGAGACAGACAGAAGAAGCAACAGGTAATGACATAAATTAAAAACTAGCATAATAAATTAAGCTAATGTCACAACGTTGTACACTATGTCACTAAACATGCATGAAAGTCAAGTGGGACCTAAACTGACATAGCCTAAAAATAAAAGCAGAAATATATAAATTGACCAATAAATAAATAAACGTCAAAGGACAATTTAAATTAAAAGAGAACTTTATCTCATGTTTTAAAAATTAATTGGCCATCATGGTTTTTTTTCCAGCTTAGTTCCAACAAATTATATATTTTAATTCATAATTTTACATTTTACTGTGCTTAAAATACCGGTAGGCCTGTATATTTTTTGTTTTTACTTTTACTCTTGGATGACTTGTGTTATGTAAATGTAATTATTTTTTCCACACAAGTCCTTATTTACGTAATGAGGCAGAAATGCATGAGGTGAAGTGAAAACAGGAGACAGAAAAATGTTAAAGCAACACATTTAATAGACAAATAAAAATAAACTCATGCATATGCATACATATTGCAACCAATGCCAAACTTGTCTCTGATTTTGCTTGTCTTGACCCTAAAAACTTTTCAGAGATAAGGCTTAAAGGACTCAAGAGCTCAGCACTTCAAGAAATAAGCAAAAATCTGCTTAGATTTGATGAGAGAGCCACAGTGAGTACTTTACACACACAGAGCTGTCCAGTCTAGCATCCCAGTGGGATAGGCTCAAAAAGTCCCCTCTGGAAGAGTCCACTGTCAGGATAGGTACTGAGATGGAACAGGGTGGCCAGGAGGGCTCAGTTGAACCACAGATTGAACTTGAAAGCAGGGCTTGTTCTTCTTGCAGAAACTGTTATCTGTGTTTACCTTATATTGACACAGTATAACCTTTTCACAGATGCCTACCCAGTTATAGGGCTGGCAAATATTTGTTGACCCTTTCATTGTCTCAGGTTGCATGTGAAAGAAGCTTCTCTACTCTCAAGTTCATCAAGAATAGACTACGAAGCACACTTAACCAGGAGCATTTGGAGGCATTTATGCTGATGTCCACAGAGAAAGAACTTCTTATGTCCATTGACAATGACAAAGTAACAAATATGGTGGCAGAAACTAGTGCACTTCTTAGGCACTTACTGATGCTGTAGATCACATGTCAAACTCGAGGCCCATGGGCCAAATCTGGTCTCATTGACATTTTATCTGGCCTCAAATTTAATATTTTAAATGTAAAATAGTTTTATGGTTTATCTTTTTGTCACTGTATTTAGTGCAAACTTCTCATGACAGCTGGCCAACGTTCAAGCCAACAAAATTACGTTTTGAGTTTTTCAGTAATCTTTGAGTCTGATATGGAAAGAGCAACAAAGAATTGACTTATCTTTTTCTGTTTTTTAAGTCAACTAATTTAGTTTTTTTCCCCACCTGATTTGCTGAATTGTAACAAAATGTAACAANCCATTTATAGATGGCCTCCCTTCACACCTTATAGCCATCCTCTCACTCCAATATGTATTTTTTTTTTTATTATTATTTTTTATTTTTTTATTTTATTTTATTTTATTTTTTTATATATATATATATATATATATATATTATATATTATTATTTTTTTTTTTAATAGAGAGAAAGAAAGAAAAGAGAAAGTGAGACAACAAAACAACAATTATCCACAAAAAGAGCACAAGGCAAACACACCAAACCTCCGTCCACAATCCTGCAAAGCACATGACAGAACACAGCAACGAAACATACAAGCATAAAGACTGATAATATTCATGACCTTGCATTAGATTTCTATATATAAACATACCCATACCTACAAATATATATACAGTATACATACATATATATTTATATTCATTTATATACCCATCTACATATATCTACATATACATCCCTGCATCCATTTGTGTGTGGTTGTGAGCATGCATAAGTGAATAAGGTTCCTCCAATAGAACATTTAGTAGCGATTGTGAAGTATCAGAGATCTGTCCCCCCAAAGCCCGAGACAGACGAAAGGGCGATCAAAGCCCAAGACCCCAGGAAGGACCCCGAGCCCAGAGTCCCCAGGACCACCCGAACAGGACGAGCCACTCGTCCACTCCCCAGATCCGACCAAGGGGAAGAACCGGACGAACCCCACCAGGGACCACACACAATGACCCCCCGGGGTCAACAGCGACAAATGCACAGGCCCCCGCCAGAGCCCGCCGCACCGACGTAGCCCCAAGGCCGGACACCGACGCTCGGGCACCGGGGACGCCCACCCCTCAGGCCCAGACCCGACAGGACCAGAGGACCCGAGCCCCGCCAGGCAGCCACCAGGCCGAGCCGACCAACGCCCAAGCGCCCAGCCCCAGATAGTGAGGGTCCCAAGCACGCCCGCAGGCAGAGGAACACCCACCAGGGGGCCACGTGGCAGGAGCACGACACTAGGTAGCCTTAGAAGTATCAGAGAGGGGGCAGTCCAAGTCCCAGCCTGACACTTAAACATTCATACACAGACACACTCATTTAGACCCACCCTCATCCTCACCCTCAGTCATAGAAAGACAAACAATAACGACACGCTCCAATCATAATCCCGAAGCACACTCTATACCCCCCAGGTCCAAGACATGTACCTGCTCCCTACATGGGGCAGCCCACATCCAAACCCAGGAGGTAGGCCCATTCATTCTGGGGTGGAGAGTAGCAGACATCCAAGATCCGGCCCACCCCGCGCCCCGCCGGCAGGACAGGGCAGGACACTCGAGCCCAAGCAGCCCCAGGGGGAGCGCACTGCCAGTCCCGCCCACGGCAAACCCGCAGGCCCCGAACCCCCCCACACCCCAGCACAACCCCTGACGGCCCACCCCCAGAATGTCCGCCAGGCAACCAGGGGGGTAAGAGAAAAATAAATAAATAATATATATATATAAATAAATACATAAATAAATAAAATTGAAATTAACAAATCAAGACCCCGACACACACACCCCCGTCCCCAAATGTATTGTTGGTGAGTGTTGTTCTAAAGTGTACTTAAAAAGGAAAGAGAAGGAGCAAAGGCTGGCATTGTACCAGTTTCCCCTCCACTCCAACTCTAACCCAAGCCCTAATTGTCTAAATGCATAATGTTGAGTGAGCACAGGCATGGGGTGAGAGTGATGCCATCCCGCCACCCATAACAATGTGCTCACTCCATTCCCTATATGTGACTTTTATGAAGAAGTTTATGAATGAATGTCTAAAGTGTATATAAAATTGAGTCCCAGGTGTTCTGAACAACAGAGATGTAGAACCATTGCAGCACACCCGAGACTCAAATTCCCTACATGTATTAATTTAAGATGAAGAGGGCGGAGGTGCGTGTTGAGGGATGGGGAGAAAAATATCTGCAGGAACAGTGCTCCCACAGCGAGTCAGCTCCCCCGCTGACCCTGCGTACCCCCCCAGCTCGCCAAGGTCCACCCAAGGAGCGAGGAAAAAGAAACACCTCTCCGACCGCCAGGCCATTGAGCCAAGACCAGAGAGGGACACGGCCCCGAGGGCAGCCAACAGCAGAACCATGCGGTCTTTTCTACAAAAAAGCAGCTTGTTGCAGACACGTTCACGTTCGGATGATGTC
Source organism: Garcialebias charrua (assembly GCA_038048925.1). Lineage (NCBI taxonomy): Eukaryota > Metazoa > Chordata > Actinopteri > Cyprinodontiformes > Rivulidae > Garcialebias > Garcialebias charrua. The sequence goes on from JBBPBX010050651.1 coordinate 19,416, forward strand.
ATTTCAAGTGCATTAACAAGTTAGACGTGTTGCTTGCTGCAGATCCAATCTTCATGAAACAACGTCGACACACAGCTTTGGATTTGCGCTCGTCTTTTAACAAGAAAGCCATAATGTTCCCAAACAGGAGATGCTAGGCTGCTAATGCTACATGCTGCAAGATAATAGCACCGTGCTGAAACACACTTAAGAATTTTAGTCCCGCGGCGGATAATCTCTCAATAAAATTTAATTAGTGAAAAAATGACCGAAACGGTACGCAGGTGTACCAAACCGAACGTGCCGTACAGAAACGGTTCGGTACACCCATGTGTACCGTTACACCACTAACACTTATCAGTTACTACAGGTCATGATGACCTCGGTCTCCCAGTTCACAGACTGGGAGGCATCAGGTGCTTGCAGGCTCCTCTCTGAGAGGTAAAACAACTCTCTAAACTCGCACACATTCATTTAACATTAGTTGGTGATAAACTCCTTGACCAAAATTCCCCTGACAATAAGTTAAATGAATATTTTTAAAAGTATTAAAGAAAACGTCACAGCATCAATCTTTTGAATAAGCTGCAGGTTTTGACAAGTAAATGGCAAAAATAAAGTAGGCAGTAGTTAGACTGAAAAAAAAGGTAAGAAAAACACTAACAAATGCAAGCAAGACGTTGAAACTGTATGCACCGAAGGGTGTGTATCAAAAACCACAAAGACATCAAAAAATTTGCTTTCCACAGTAATTGTGTGTACAATCAGAGATATTCCACTGGAAGCCTGAGGTAATGCGTACTTCTACTCCATTCTCCCACAAACAGAGCAGCCTGACCTCAGCTGTATTCAATCATTTCACAAACTTTCCTTATCCTTTGAGAAAAGTGCAGGTGTCTTTGAATCAGTGTTCTCACACGAATCACAGAGACTTTCTGTGAGCCTTGAAGGAATAATGAATAAAACATCTGTTTTTATCTTATTGCTTTCTTATTGATTCGTCCTGCTCAAAGCTGAACCCTTCTGAAATGTGAAATGCCTTTAAATGAGATCAAGCATTATTTTTAATGGTGTAATTCTTTTACTTGTTTGAGGGCAGTAACCAATATAATTTATGAATGAACTTTGTGTTTTAAACGAACTTTGTGTTTTAATATGAGATTGAAGTGGTGTGATGGTTTTTGTATTTATTTATTTTTAAATCTAAACCTTTTGTAAAAAAGTTTTTGTTGAAGGACAAAACGAAGCAGGATCTAGATTCTATCAGAACACAGCTTTCTGGCTGTGATTGGCTCCATGCTAACCCATATCTTATTCTTGAATTACTTCATATTTCACGTTTAATATATCTGTTTTTCTTTGTTCTCTTTAGTTATTAGTCACTGCAAATGGTGAAAGGGCAATGCAGTGTCTGTCATGTTAGCAAAATATCTTCAGATCACCAGACAGATTTTAAAGAAACTCCCTAAGGAGATCATAAGGTGTACATCCACAACTAATAATAATAATAATAATAATAATAATGAATTCAATTTATAACGCACTTTTCATTAATGAAAATCTCAAAGTGCTAAACTAACTGCTGGAGTCAATTAAAGATTTTCTGTTACAAATATTTTACATTAAAAACAATAATGGTTATTTAGTTAGTTAATTTTACACATTGAGCTATAATTTAGTGTGGTAGTAGCTGAGAGTCTTTCACTACACGTACTCTGAGCACTACACAGTGCACGTCTTTGCATTTATTCAACATAGTTTGTATGTTGGCAAAATATCTCATGAATTTTAATGATTCTCAAAGAGTAGCCCATAATTTTAAGCTTTTTTTTTTTTTTATCCTTTGACCCACTTTCTTTGTCCTGGTGTTCCGTCAGGTTTGAACGTTCAGAAAGCTAATTATCACTTTCTTCTGTCTTCAAGTTCGTCTCTGAGCAGCAGTCCAGACCGTCCCCCTTCGCTCCCCAGAGGCCTCTCCCCTTCAGTCCAGCCAGAGCAGCCTCAGCCACGTCGAGTCCGACACGGACCTCCAATTCTAAGCCCGCTACAGGCCTGCTGGTCATGATGACCCCAGCAGTGGGACCAAAACCTGTGGGCAAAGTCTCAGCCATCCCCCCTCTCAGAGTCCTCAGGTGGGCAAGCACACAGCACCAAATAGGCTATCGTTAACAGGCTAAAATTAACCAGATATAGTTATGTTAAAAGGTTAACATTATCTGGATATAATTTACAGGCTAACATCAATATATTAACATTAACAGGCTAACAATACCAGAATATCATTAATTGGATATCATTAACAGACTAACATTACTAGACTAACATTACTAGGTTAACATTAACAGACTAATGTAGCAGGCTAACATTATTTGGCTAACATTAATAGATTAACATTACCAAGACAACATTAACAGACTAATGTAACAGGCTAACATTATTTGGCTAACATTAATAGATTAACATTACCAGGATAACATTACCAGGACAACATTAACAGACTAATAACAGGCTAACATTATTTGGCTAACATTAATACCGTAGATTAACATTACCAGGACAACATTAACAGACCAATATAACAGGCTAATGTTACCAGACTGGCTGAATGACATTACCTGACTAACATTACCAGACTAACGGTAACAGGCTAACATTATTAGGTTGGCATTAATAGATAATATTACCAGGCTAACATAAACCGGCTAAAATTACCATGCTGTCATTAATAGACTGACTTTAATCCTTTGATGATCTCATGGGGAAAACTCATCCACACATTTATTTATTTTATTATTATTTTTTTTACTGTTAATAAACACACAACTGTTCCTGATAAACTCTTAAAAGTCACTCCGATTTCATTAGATGCGGGAAAAGCATTTGACCGGGTGGAGTGGGACTACCTCTTCTAGACTTTAAAGTTATTTAAATTTGGTCCCAAATTCATATCATGGGGGAATCTGATATGTACAGTACCTCCCCAATAGCATCAGTCTGCACTACCTGTAACATATCTTTCTATTTCGAACTGTAGCGGGGTACGAGACAGGGGTGCACGCTTTTGCCACCTCTATTTGCATTGGCGATACAATGACTGGAGTTTTGTGGCAGAACTACATCATTAATGGGATAAAACGACTAGGAACGGAGCACAAAGTTTCTTTATATGTGGAAGACATGCTTTTGTATATATCAGACCCCCTTACCAGTATCCCTGAATACTTTGCTTAAAAAATCATGAAAATATCTTGACTATAAGGTCATCCTTCAAAAGAGCGAACTGAACCTCCATAGAGAAGAAAATCTTGGACAACATACCCTTTAAAATTAGTTTTGAAAATGTACGTACCTTTGGATCTTGGTAACTTGAGGTCATAAGAACCTCTATAAAACCAATTATCTACCTCTCATGGCAACTTTAACCAGAACATTGCTAGATGGCAATCCCTGCCTCATACTCTAGGGGCAGAATAAACTCTGTAAAAATGAATGACCTACCTAAATTCCTATACCTGTTTCAGAAGCTGCCAATCTTCCTTACTAAATCCTTCTTTACCAATCTAAACAGCCAGATATCAGTGTTTATTTGGAATTAAAAGTGTCTGCAGATTGCCAAGAGGGTCTTAAATCTGCCCCACAGACTTGGAGGCATGTTGCTTCCTAACTTTATCCACTATTACCGGTACTAGGCAGTTAATATCAGAGCTCTTTTACTCTGGTTGGGTAAGGACACTCCTTCTCCTAGTTGGGTGGCCTTGGAAAGGGCCTCTATTTGATCCAGTTCTTTTTCTGCATTACTCTGCTCTCAGCTGCATTTCCAACAGTCAATATCAGCCTACACTTCTGACCCATTTGTGATCTGGCTGGTTAAGATTAGGAATCAGTTCAGGAGGGCATTTAACTCTACAGAGTTACTGTTTTTTGCACCTGTGTCAAATAATCATATGTTTACTCCCGCAGTAGCTGATATAGCTTTTGACACATTGGTCTTGAGGGGTGTGCATTCACTGAATTATCTCTATATTGATGGCAGTTTTGCATCTTTTGAACAGCTAGTACAGAAGTTAAATATCCATAAGTCACAGTTTTTTAGATATTTGCAGCTGATAAATTTTGTGAGATCTAACTGATTGTTTTCCACTGTACCACTCTAAACATTTTGTGGCTAAGATTTTGGAATGCAGGTCTGATACCAAAGGTGCCCTTAGCTAAATTTATCCACGGCTCAGTTCATACCATGAATCCAGTTTGGACTCCCTCAAACTGAAATGGGAAGTGGACTTGGAGGAATCCATATCAGACTCAAATCTGGAGAAGAATCAAATTAACTCATCCTCAATCTGTCTGACATTCAAGGTAGTGCACAAGCTGCACTGGTCCAAAGACAAGATGTCAAAGATCAAAGCCCACCTGGACCCCGCATGCAATCATTGCAAACAAACTCCAGCTGCACTCCTGCATACATTCTGGTCTTGTCCCAAACTGCAGACTTTTTGGCAATCTATTTTTGACACTTCCTCTGGAATATGTGGCAATATGTGGGGATGTTCACCCTATGGACATGTCCTTCAGCAGTTGCGAAAGGGACGTGATTGCCTTTGCTCTCTTCCGGCCAGGAGGGTAATATTGTGCAATTGGAAGGACCCACACACCCCCAGCATATGTACATTGTATAAGGAAGGTGATGTATCATATCCATTTGGAAAAAAATAAGCTGTACCCTGAAGGGGTCTGTCAAAAGATTTTGACACATGTGGCAGCCTTTTATTTTTTACTGTACAGTATGTGGAAAATATGTCAGTGCCTGTTTAATTTATTTAATTTGTTTGGTGTTCTTTACGTTTTGTATGTTCAAAATGAAAAATTAATAAAAATGCTTTGTTTAAAAAAAAAAGACTAACATAAACAGTCTAATCTATATTCTTCACCTCCTATGGCCTGTTCAAAGTAAATGGGCTGAAAATGAAATGATGGTCTAGCAGGAGGACACCCATCCATTCATTCATTGATTTTCTTTTCTCACTTTTTTTGTGCAAGGTTGCATGAAAGCTGGTGCCTAACTACAGCAGTCATAGTGTGGGGGGTTGTGGGTTTGAGCCCAGGTTGTGTCAGGAAAGGCGTCAGGCGTAAAATAATTGCCAAATCTTTCATGCGAGTTTGCTTGCAAAGAGAATAATCTTCACATGAATGTGAAGAAGACAAAGGAGATGATTGTGGACTTCAGAAGGAACATACACACCCATGCCCCACTGAACATAGGTGGATCTGCGGTGGAGGTGGTCTCCAGCTACAAATACTTGGGTGTACACTTGAATGATAACCTCAGCTGGAGCAACAACACCACCAGCCTGATCAAGAAAGGTCATCAGAGACTCTACTTCCTCAGACGGCTGAGACGAGCTGGTCTGAGCAGCCCAGTTCTCACCTCCTTCTACAGGTGTGCAGTGGAGAGCATCCTGTGCTCCAGCATCAACGTGTGGCATGGAGGCTGCAC
>JBBPBX010050652.1:0-24888 GCA_038048925.1 Garcialebias charrua
GATCAAACGGCCGATCGGAACAAAAGTGCATCATGTAAACAACCCGTTGAGGTTATTTTTTGTGTATTCGGCGTGATCCGACCTAATTTGTGATCAGATCGAAACGGGTGGTTTACGCCGATCAGTAACCAGATCGGTGTTCATGTAAACACTTGATCTGTTCCGTTTATCGGACCGTGGAAACTCTGCTGACTGCGCATGTGCGCTGCGCGCAGCAGCACACCCCTCCCCTACGTGTCTCCTTTTCCAGCGCTCTCATACTGTGAATAAAGAAGACTAAAAGCATGCGTTGCGTGCCTGTATCTCAATCAGGGAGTGCAGTACAGTAGTGCAGTAACAACTCCAGCGGGTCCATTTTTGGCGCATCTGTTTACTTTCGTCCCGGAAGTAACTTCTTCTTCTGTGGTTTTCACAAAAGTAACTTCCTCTTCAGTTTTTTTTAAAGAGGGAATGTACCACTCTGCACATGTCTGTTCTTCTGGTCAGAATAAAAGCCTGCTGCATGTAAACGCTTGTCATGAACGGATTGAGCCCATGTAAACAGTACTATTTAATTATGCAATCAGAGCACATTTCAATCCGGTCACAAAATTTTGCCCATGTAAACATAGCTAGTGTCCCTGTAGTATTAACTCTGTTGACCATCTGATATCCATCTGGGTGCTTAACTGTTTTTGTTCAGGAGTGTAGATTGTGTACAACCTTCATAAAATACGACTAGATGGCTGGACGGGGGTTGTCTTATCTTTTGACACAATGTTATAACTTGCACGTCTCTCTCCAGCTTACATTCGCTCCAATCAGATTATGGGATGGGGTGAGAAGGCCATAGAGATCCGCTCGGTGGGGACAGGTCATCTGGATGGAGTCTTCATGCACAAGAGAGCCCAGAGGCTCAAGTTCCTTTGTGAAAGAAACGACAAGGTGAGACTTCCATCTTGAATTTGAACAGAGTACCTCCCAGATGGAATTGTGCTCTTAGTTGTTTGTTTGCAGATTTTAAGTTTTCTAAAGCTGGATTTTTACATAAATATGAACTGTATATGTAGGTAAGGTCAAAATTTAAACCAAAAAAATAACAAGTTTGTTTTTTAAACCATCAGTCATACAAGACTTTTATATTTTGACTGTCCCTAAACATGTCAGATTTAACTGTAAAGCTGAAGCTTGTTTTTTTTGTTCACTCTGGTGAACACGCTGTAGAAATAAGGTCAAGTTCTTCAGGTCAAGTTCTTCAGTTTCTCTTCTCTTTTCTGGACACCGCATCTGTTGGTCCTCAGTTCAGTGTAATATTAGAGGAATATCAGACTTTTTGGGGGATTTTAACGTTTTGACGGCTCACATGAGAAATTACTAAGAAGCTTTTTCCGGTTTAACATATTTTTTAAGTGTAGTGGTACACCTCTGTTCTCTGAAAACTGTCAGTTTGACACATCTTTCTTGGAAACCTTCAATAGAGGACACTGTGTGTCCCATTAATTTGAATACAGGACACAAATGATCTCACCAAGAGACTTTTTTTTGTTCTAATTCAAATAATCAAAAAGAATAACCTTCTGTTTTGTATTATCGTCACTATTTTCAATATGTTGATAATTAAATTACGTTGTTTATCCCTTCCTCCAAAAGGAATAAACAACGTCATTCATCAACATATTGAATTCCAAGAAAGATGTGTCAAACTGACAGTTTTCAGAGAACCGAGGTGTACCACTACATAAGAAACATTTCAGATTTTCTTGTATTTGGTTATTGTTCTAGTGGCAGAACTCTCAGTGAAAGTAAAGCTTGACGTGTCCGTGTCTCTTCTTCAGGTGTTTTTCGCCTCCGTTCGGGCCGGAGGCTCCAGTCAGGTTTACTTTATGACTTTGGGTCGAAGCAACCTGCTCAGCTGGTAGAGGTCTACGCCCCACCCTCCTCTTCCTCCTTCAACTCATCCTTCTCATCGTAAACCCCCACCTCACTAACACTGGATCTCAGAACCCACCTCTGATGTTTTGTCAACCGTCGGACGAGCAGAGAACATGCACAGCAACCACCCAGCCCTCGGAGGTTGCAGGTCCAGTTTGTTGCCACTCTGCTGCGACTGAGCTGAAACCTGCAACAACCAAACCAGTCCAAACCAGTCAAAGCACTGAAACACCTGAAGATTTGTGTAGAAGATGAAACGCTTTGTGTATTCTAGAGAAGACAACAAATGTGAATCAAAGAAAGGACGGCAGACGGCGTTTGGTTTTGTGGCGCTGGTCGGATCAGTTTTGTACCTCTTTAACGTTTCTGTTGTCACCAGCTGCTCAGTGAGCTCCAGGTCTTCATGTTCATTTCATTTCTTTTCTGCAGGTCTGCCTTTTTACAGGAGCTCAGCTTCTCACCCTCTGTTGTTTTTTTTTAACTGAATGAGTGAGTGTTGTATTAACGCAGGTTAGAGCTGAGACATTGGAGGGGAATTAAAAGTCCTGGTGCCAGCGGGGCGAGCAGGACTTCATGTCAAGACCGGGTGATTGGAAGGACTTAGCAGGGAGGTGGATCCACGAAGGGAAACAGAGACGGGTGCTTTACAAAGAAAGAAAGACATTTAAAATTAGTATTTTATTGTTATTCCTTGAAGAAAAGTGTGATGATGTGACTCTTTTATTTTTAAGCATTTCCACCAACAGTTTGCCTAATTTTATTCTGAAAAGAGCCGGTTGTATATTAAAGAGGCTGTGTGGATTGGATCCTAGAAGTGAAATAAAATCAGTCTGTCCATGTACAGTAACACCCCCCCACACACACCCACACACCCTCAGCTGTCAATCCTGACAGCTCGGCTCTCAAACTCGAGCTGCTATGAATAGTTAGATATGTGGAAATAATGTGATGATGGAGCTGGAACTGTAGAGAAGGACTTTAGCATGTGAGTGTGTGTTTAGGTGTGTGTTGTTGGAGAGTTTGGTGCGGTGGAAGAGTGGTAAACCCACGGCTGGCAGGTTTGTTTCAGCACAGGAGCGGACTTCTTTCTTCCATTTTCCCCTCTTTCAGCTCACCTTTGGTTCCCTTATCAGTCAGTCACTCGGTGCAACATACTTGCTATGGGAATTGCACCCCGCGCGATTATCTGAAGGAATACAATCACGCCTTTACGGCTAGGGCGTCAACGTCGTGCCAGAGGCCCCGCCCTCTGGGTATTTAAGCGACTGACGCCCATCCATCTTTCTCTTTTTTGCCCTTCACCTCGCTTAAACCTGAACTACCTCTCTTCGCGGGACTTCTCTGTTGCTTCATCGCTCAACCAGAGGTGAGCTTGCTCCCTACACAGAGCGCACAGAGAATTATTCCTGCGTACTGCTGGACTAGCGAAAGCTAGTCCGGCACATTTTCTCTTAACCCCGAAGTATTTTCTTCTCCTCTCTCCACAGACTGCTTCGCTCGACGGCGCTAACTGCGTCACAACCGCTACCCCTGCTAATTCGTAGCGGGCTAGCCAGCGAAAGCGACACGACGGAGGAGACGTCTAAACAAATTAAAAGAAAAAGAATTCTGGAAGGACTCGCTCGCCTTATCTCGGACATGCCTCCGGAGAAAGGAAAGCGAAAGACAAGACTTCCAAGGAAAACCAGCAGGACAGCGAGCCCAACTTCGCGCGCCTGTCCTAGCGGATGCGGTTTCTCCCTCGCGGCGACGGACACCCATGAGGCCTGTCCAGTCTGCCTGGGAATGTTACACGCAAAAACAGCGCTGGATACGCCCGACTTTTGCCCACACTGCAGCCAGATGCTGGATGCGGTGCTGCGGCACCGGGTTGACCTCGTCGCCAAGGCCATGGGCGCCCCAGCAGTGCCAGCGGATGCGGACACCACTGAGCCCCTCACTCCCACGCCGGAGCTCGAGAACATGGCTCTACACGACAGCACGCGAGTCGAATGGGGTGACAGCCCTGACGTGCTGGCTCCTATGGTGGATTTAACAGTCGAATTCGACACTCGAGGCATGATGAACGAGGACGAGATCTCGATTTCAGCCTCAGGCGAATTTTCCGCGGAGGACGCAGACGTCGAACTGGAGGAACAGGGAGAAGACCTCTCCCAGACCCCGGTACCTGTGCTCCCGGAAACTGACTTTTCCATCCCTGCTCTGTTGACCTGTGCCACAGAGCAGCGGACGCGTTGCACATCCCATGGCCAGAGCTTCCGACTCGTCAACAGGTCACGAGGCTGGTAGGAAACTAATTTTGTGCCACAGAGCAGCGGACGCGTTGCACATCCCATGGCCAGAGCTTCCGACTCGTCAACAGGTCACGAGGCTGGTAGGAAACTATTTTTACTCAAAGCAGTAGGCCGCCATGAGGCAAAGGATGCCCGTGTTCCCGGAATTCCTCACAGAACTAACTCGCACCAGGCCTCAGCCCAGAGCTCCCATGCTCTTACCACTCTCACAGTTCCTCGACGTGGACGGGATGGATGAGGTAGGAATAGCCAACGTGCCACAAATTGAGGACACACTGGCGTCTCACCTGGCTCCCAAGTCATCCGGGACAAAACCAACTTTCCCAGCAAAGCTTGTTGAGCTTCAGCTTCTCTTCTCGAGAAATGCTACAGAGCTCAGGGACTCGCGGCGCGCGCCATGAACGTGTCCGCGTTGATGCAGGCTTACCTAGCTGAAAAACTGCAACAGCTCCAGGTAACGATGGACAAGCAGGCTGCCGCCAACTTGCTGGATGAAGCCCGCAGGGCAACAGACTTCGTGCTCCGTATGATGGGGACAGCTGCTGTTGCTCAAGGCAGAGGCATGGCGGAAGTGGTCATCGTGATACGCCATCTGTGGATGACTCTAACGGATCTCCCAGAGGGACAAAAGGTGCCTTTTCTCCACTACTCGATAGAGCCGATGGGATTATTTGGGAAAGCTTTGGATCGAATTCAGACCAAGCTGGACCAAAGGCGCAAACAGTCCGAAGCTCTCCGGGTGGGCATTCCTAGGAGAAGCTTCCCCCCCTAGAGAGTCTGCTGGAGGCAGACCTGAGCAACCTCAACACCGCTCGGCAACGCGTGCCCCACCGCAGAAGCGGCCGGCCTGCGAGGATGAGCATCGGCAGAGACCACCGCCGGGCCCACCTCGTACCGAGCACGCATGGAGCAAAAACAGGTTCGCCCCCCGCCAGGCGGTCAGACACAGGGCCTCCTCGGCGAACCGGGATGACAGACAAAAGCGTGCCTGATGAACCAGGTTCATGTCTTGACTTTACACGATCACCCGTCCAAGCGGTACGGGGAATGATCCGTTCATGTCCAGACTTTATTTGTAGCACGGTACAAATAGCTGGTAACTCTGTTGCATGCACAAATCATGTTTTTCCTATGGTGAGTGACATAAAATCAAACATGTCGTCACACTTAAGCACGAATAAAGCTAAAAAAAACAGCTCCTCTTAGTTTTATTGACTCCAAAAAAACAACAAAAACAAACACAAGTAACTTCAGCAGAACAGGTCCCTCTGGTCTGCCAGCCATCATAAAGGGAGGGGGCCTTCCCCCCCCCTCCCTCACGGCTCACGGGGTGTTAGCATAATCAATGAACCCCCGGTAGGGTGCCTCTGCTCCGTCTGTAGAGGACAGGCACAGAGGCGTCTGCAAGCAGGTCCCCCACTCCTCATGGAGACAGGTGAGGGGGGTCACGTGCTCCAGCCCCCGCTCCATTGTGAACGACGGGGTGGCCAATACACTAACCAAGCAAACACGTGACATGTCCGCGCCTCAGGGAGACGCGCCGACAGAATCTAACGACGGGGGAGGCACGTCAGATGCCCACAGGCAACCACTAGCTTCACACGTTCACAAAAGCAATTGTGTTCAGGCTGCTGTGTGTGTAAACAAATTAGAGCTGAATCAGATTCCTCTTCCTGTTATTCGAAGGGAACTGGGCTCTCTATCACCAAACAATTTAAAGTCTGCCAAACACAAAGAATCATCTCCACGTTCTCACGTTACAGCTGTCCCTTTATTATTAATGAGTGACACGCAATGTCCAAGCAGTGATCCCACAACACATGACCTTTCTCACTGTGCTGGTTCAGCTCTGCTCTTAAACAGTATCCCCCCAACGGGTGAAACACAGACCCTGGCCAGTTTGTCTGGTTCCAACGCTCTGTTAAGGCCAAGGACCAGTAAACTGGACCCATCCAGGAAACAGATGGGGGTCAGAAGATCTGGTCGTTTACAAAACTCGCAGTTTTTCAGTCCCATGACCCGAAACAAGGAGAGAGAAAACAGACATTCTGCTCCACTTCTGTCTAATAAAGACGACAGGTTGCATCTACCCTCAATCACTCTCGATCAGAGCAGCCTGGTAGCACATCAACAAAAAGGCCTTCTCCCAAACTTGGTTGACCTCCAAGGGGTCACGGCTTCCAAGGACCCTGGAGGGGAACTGGATACACCAACTGCTCTTCTTCAGGGTCAAACTATGTCACCAGAAGAAGTAGTCTCGCAGCCTAGGCCGATAACTGTTAAAAATTTCAGCTTGTTGGCAGAAAAAAACAAGCTGATGGCATCGGGCCTGACAGAAAATGTGGTAAAAAACTATACAAAATGCTCGTGCTGTATCAACACAGTCCCTCTATGCACAGAAGTGGCATATTTTTGAAGCTTGGTGCTCAGAAAGAAATATTATTTCTTACTCATGCGACCTGGCTCGGCTCCTGATTTTCCTTCAGGACTTATTGGAAAAAGGTCGTTTTTTCTCAACGATTAAAGTTTTCCTATCAGCTATTTCAGCCTGTCACGAAGGCTGGGGACACAGGACACCTGGCGCGTATCCAATCACAATAAGATTTATGAAGGACGTGCTTAGGACAAAACCACCCAACAAGATCCTGACCCCTGTTTGGGATCTTAGCCTCGTCTTGGGGGCTTTCTGTGATCCTCCATTCGAGCCACTGAGTGAGGTTAAGATAGACTTGTTATCTTATAAAACCACTCTACTCTTGGCACTTTGCTCAGCGAAACGCGTGGGTGACCTCCATGCATTGTTTGTACATCCAATGTGTACCAGATTTGCCCCTGATGGGTCAAAGGTCACCCTAAGGCCTAATCCCACATACATCCCCAAGGTCTTGACTTTGAACCATAGGAGTCTAGACTTTGATCTCTCCTCCTTCCCACTTGCTCCTGTACTCACTCAGGAACAGGAAAGGCTGAAGGCTCTCTGCCCTGTGAGAGCTTTACGCACTTACATGCAGAGAACAGCCGAATGGAGAAAAACAAATCAACTTTTCACGTGCTTTGCAGCACCTGCTACCGGAAAGGCCCTATGAAAACAACGCCTTTCACATTGGGTGACTAAGGCTATTAAAGGGTGTACAGTAGCAAAGGTCAACAGGTTCCCTCTGGAGTGCACGCTCACTCGACTAGGGGCTTGGCCACTTCGTGGTCACTGTTCAAGGGTGTACCAGTTGCAGACATTTGTGCTGCTGCAAACTGGAGCTCATTAAACACTTTTGCAAAGCATTACAGTTTGGATGTTACTGCGTGTGATGTCACTCAGGCTGTTCTTTCTAACACACAGTAGAAAGTAGCCTTGAGATGCCTGCTGGTCAAGGGCAGACGTTCACACTAGCATGCATTTTACTGAGCATTTCAAGGGCGTGAATGAATTACGTTCCCATAGCAAGTATGTTGCACCGAGTGACTGACTGATAAGGGAACTGAAAGTTATGCACCATAACTCATGTTCCCTGAAGGAAGGGAACGAGGTGCAACATATCTGGCCCTTTTCAATGCTGAAAGCTCGGTGAAGTGCAATTTTGGAGGAAGATGGATGGGCGTCAGTTGCTTAAATACCCAGAGGGCTGGGCTTCTGGCGCGACGTTGATGCCCTAGCCGTAAAGGCGTGATTGTATTCCTTCAGGTAATCGTGCGGGGGCGCAAATCCCATAGCAAGTATGTTGCACCTCGTTCCCTTCCTTCAGGGAACATGAGTTATGGTGCATAACTTTCAGTTTGTAGTGATGCTTGTGCTGGCTGAGCGTTGCATTGAGTGTCGTGGAGGTACCACAGGTTTGAAAAACATCTGGATGAATCCACAGCACCAAAGATTAAAGCAGATTAGCAGCTGAGGTCCAGACTAGAACCCCATCCAATCACTGTCCTACTCTGTCAGACCTGGGAACACCCAGCAGCTGGTAACTGTCCATGAGCACATACAGATGGAACCTTTATCACCCGCCAGCTATGTTTACATGGACATAAGTAATCGGATCAAACGGCCGTTCGGAACAAACGCCCCATTCGGGTTATTTTTTGTGTATTTGGCGTGATCAGATCGAAACGGGTGGTTTACGCCGATCCGTAACCCAATCGGTATGCATGTAAACACTTGATCTGTTCCTTTTATCAGACTGTGGAAACTGTCCTGACTGCGCATGTGCGCTGTGCACCCCTCCCCTACATGTATCCTTTTCCAGCGCTCTCATACTGTGAATAAAAAAGACTAAAAGCATGCGTTGCTTGCTCAATCAGGAAGTGCAGTAACAACTCCATCGCCGTCATTACAATCTGGCGTGGGTCCATTTTTGGCGCGTCTGTTTACTTTTGTCCCGGAAGTAACTTCTTCTTCTGTGGTTTTCACGAAAGTAACTTCCTCTTCTGTTTTTTTAAAGGGGAGTGTACCACTCTGCGCATGTCAGAACTTCTGATCAGAATAAAAGCCTGCTGCATGTAAACACTCGTCATGAACGGATTGTGCCTATGTAAACGGTACTATCTAATTATGCAACCAGAACACATTTCAATCCGGTCACAGAATTTTGCCCATGTAAACATAGCTACTGAGAGACAAAGACAAACAATAATGCTTTGCTTTGCGTTTATCTGTGTATTTGTGTGTCTGTCTGTTATCAAAATATATGAACAACTGGACAAATGTGACAAATCTGTGCAATGAAAGTTGCATTAGATATACAGTAAATGTCCAACTTTTGGAGTAAACTTCATTCAAGGTGGCTACAGCCAACTGAACTTCAAAAGTAAAACAGATGGAGATAATTCAGTCCGTTCGACAGATATTATGATAAAACTTGGTTGTAGCTTAGAGTCATACCCAAGAAATAATCTAAGTGCCACTCATTGTGCAGGGTTAATTACAACAAGAAGCCTACTGGTGTTTCCCATGTCCCTGAGGGATTTGAATAGTGAATGTTTGTAGTTATCGAGATGAGTGTTTTTCTGGAGTGGAATAGAACAGGGAATGTAAGTAAACCTACATGTCTTTGTTTGATGAAAGATATTCAAGAGAGGATGAGTTACACTGTGGAGAAGAACAGAGGGAGGATTTGTTTTTCTTGTCCAAGGCAGAGTTACAGATCCTGGCAAGTGGAGGGAGCAAGTTTATCAACTAACAGGTGCAATGGAAGGGTCAGGGGGTGGCCAATGGTGGCCTTGGCCCCCATAGATTAATCTTCAGCCACCACAATCATTGGAGGAAACTATACTTTTAAGAAATATAAAAACTAGAAAGCATCGTTTCCTCAAATGACTGGGGTGGCCAGTTTACACACACTCACACACGTTCTTGTAAACATACTTTTTGGGGGAGTTTGCATTGACTTGTATTCATTTTCTAAAGCCTAACCCTGACCCTTTCCCTAAACCTAACCATTACTAGAACATGCCTAGTACTAATGGTAAACTATTACTAGTCATCTACTAGTAAAGTTGACTCCTAACCCCTCAATGAGACTTCTCCTTATGGGGACCTGGCTTTGGACCTCAAAGGAGCAGTTGGTCCCCACAATGTAGGATTTTTTTGTAAAATTGGTCCCCACAATGTAAAATGCAACAAAAATGCGTGTGTGTGTGTGTGTGTGTGTGTGTGTGTGTGTGTGTGTGTGTTGTGTGTGTGTGTGTGTGTGTGTGAATATATCTTTTCTACACACTCAGAGGGACTTTGGGGACTTGGTAAAGGAACTTATGAATGTACATAACATCTGCCTGTACGTTCTGAAGGAAAGGCTTAGATAAAATGTAGAAGTGCAAGCTTGGATTTATAAATGAGAGTATGTTAATGTTTAAGCCTATGAAAGGTCAAAGACCATCCAACCGGAGAATATGGCAGTCTACGTTTTAAGGTAGTAATAAATCTCATGTCAGCCTGTGTCTGGAGGATGTAAACACTGCAAACAGGCATACATATAAATTTTATCTCTGTGATCTCGCACAGCCATAAAAGTGACAGACACAAGACAGCATGAAAGAACTGAAGTGGATGACTTGGACTGCATGCGGTTAGATTAGAATTTAAATTTGACTGTAGTTGGTTGAAGAGGAACTGGATTGATTTGGACCCATTGACTTCTTTTTAAAGGCACTCCGAAATGACTTTTGTTGTGAATTGCTCCTATATAAACTGAACTGGATTGAAATTCTCGGCACACCGAGGCATCGGAGATGGACCCTCACACAGTGGAATTGTATATTGTGGTCTAATCAGTATTCCTGATCGCTTTTGGAAGAAACTGACTCTGTGCACTTCTGACCAAAAAGAAAAAGGACAAATCAAACATCAGCTACAGGTGCAAAAGCCAAGCCCTGTGATGGGATGGGGTTGTAAAAGTGCTCTTGGCAAAAATAATTTACACTTTGGTCGTGGCAGCATTAATGCAGAAAAACGCAGAAATTTTAGCACAATATTAAATATTAATGTGATGCAAACTTTTTATTTTTTTATTTTTTTAGAAAGTTTCATGCAGTTTTACCAAAAAAATAAAAAATAAACAAAACCACTTTCAGTTTTTGGTATGACTGTGGAAAAAACAAGAGTGGTCTGCCTGCAGTACCGACCCCAATAAATAATGCGTAGAGGGAATGTTGAATTAAATAAATCTACGTTGTGCTGCTGCATACACCAGTGTGTGAAGATAGAAAGAAATGGACAAAACAAAAGTTTGACGTCCAAAATGTCAGATTTTTCTATGATGTGAAAACAAATGTGAACAAAATAATGCGGTCAAATTCATACCATCGCAAACTTTTGCAGTGTTTTTATTTATTTATTTTTGTGATTCTGCTGTTGGACTGAAATTCAAGAAGAAAAATAAATAAAACAAGGTCCCAAAAGACAGAAAAGCAAAGTGGTCTTTCTTTTCTTAACAAGGAAAATACAAAGCTTCCCAAGCACCAAACATCAAGCTCTGAACACCAGCTCAGAAGAAATTTGTAATGTTTACACTGAATATTTGACATAAGCAACTAAATAAATCTACAAATGTACCCAAATACCAAACTTTAATCTAAAAACCAAACCCAATTCTTTATTCTAACCTTAACTCCTAACAAAACCAGTGAGCTACAAGAGTTACGCCACTGTCTCTATCGCTGAGGGATTTGAACAGTGAACGTTTGTAGTTTTGGGGATGAGTGATTTTCTGGAATGGAATTGATAAACCTACATTTTTTTACTGCAATATGTTCAAGTTTGTTTTCTTTTTCTTGGTAGCACAGAATGACAGATCCCGGTGAGTGAAGGAAGTGATTTTATCCACCACCAGGTGCAGTGGTGGAGCTGAGGGGTGGCCACCATTGATTAATCTTTGGTCACTCCAATCATTTAAGGAAACTTTTTAAAGTAATGTATAAAGTAGAAGCCATTGTTTTCTCAAATGATTGGGGTGATCGGTTTACACTTGGGTTTTGATGTGGCAACTCAATATTTGAAAGGAACATTTTTTACGACGAGATACAGCCACACACCAAGTTGAAAGTCAACGCCTCACTTATTTTTACAAGTTACCATGCTCACAACATGCATGAATGGATGGACGGACTTCGTTTTTGCTCACTGACAGGAGCAGAAACACAAACCTCTGATCATTCTTAGCTGAACCTTTTTGGGTGATTGTATTTAGTGCTTTTAGCTCAAACACCCACTGAACCCAGGCCTGCAATCTGAAGACATTTTGTAATAATAACTCTTCACAGTTTGACTCCAGGTCAGGACGTGTCTTGCCTTTGACTCCCAACTCCAAACTGTTCTGATCACTGGAATGAGTCCAGAAGAACCAGCAACATATGAAAAACTCACCTAACACTGGTGTTAAACCCACTGCGAGGTTTAAGTCATGGTTCGTCCATCTTGTTTACATAATTTGACAGTTTTTCGTTGTGCTGTTCATACTCCAAAGAGAAACCATGGGGGAAGAAGTCCTGATAAGTCCTCAGCTGTTCTCAACAGCAAGTTGAGGTTGTTTTCCTACAGCCTTGGCCAGCAGCTCCTCAGCAGACACTGCTCTCAGAGATCAGCTGACTGCAGTCACTTTACATAAACAAACACCACCACAAAGTTCTGACCAGTCACACCATACTTAACACATACCCTGTATTAACTATTCAGTTCAATTCAATTCAGTTTATTTATATAGCGCCAAGGCACAACAGAAGTCCTCTCCGGGTACTGACAGAAACATTCATATATAAAAATAATAATTTAACACTATTTATCTGAGGAGCAGCCTGCTTTGAGAGTACCGTAAATTCCGGACCATAGGCCGCAGTTTTTTGCCTAATGTTCATGCCCTGCGACTAATAGAGAGGTGAGACTTGTTTATGGATTTTTCCCATATTTCTAGACCAATTTTTGGCTCAGATATGACCGTTTTTCATTTTGGCAAAACATGGTGCAGTACCACTTTTGTCCGCTAGGGTACACCCACCGGTCCCACCTCATGTGTCCGAAGGCAGCCTCCTCTGGTCGGACTGATGGTGCATCCACACCGAACGGCTTTTCAACTGCAGGAGCGTCCAGTTTACATGCAAAGTCAATGGGGGACGTGCCTCCAGGCGTGTCTTGGCGTCGGGCGTCACGTCACGTGCGTGTTGAGCGTTTTGGAAGTGGCATTTGAGCGTTTTCCGTGCACGTGAACCCGCGGCAGCCTCCAAAGCACGCCTTGAAAATGTTGATGATTTCGCCGTTCAAACTCGTGAACGCATGTGTCAACCAATCAGGGAGAGTTAGGGGGAGGAGAGAGAGGGAGAGTCCGCTATGTGACACGGAAACGAGGGGACGGGTATTGCGCAACTGTGTGACGTATTGTTTGTGAGACACGGAAATAACCCGCGAAGTCGTGTTCAAGTATGGAGGAGAAATAAAAAGGAGCTTGCCTGGCGGAGTGCCAATGAGGAAGTCAGGATATCGGGTAAGTTTTGAATTGTGAACTTTTCACGTTTAGCAAGTAGCTCTGCTAGCTCCTCCCCCACCCCGCCGCCACGACGCCGCAGCTTCACATTCCAGTCTGGACACCACTGGGTCCAGTGCGTCCACCTTGAGGCGTTTCGCGCTTTTTTGCCGTTGAAAATCCGTTCGGTGTGGATGCACCATGACTCTGTCGCTGCCCGGCCTCCTGTTCTGGAGGTATGAACTACTGTTAGTTCAGTGTTTGTTAGCAAAAACGGTTACTATTTATCAAAATAACTCATGAACTACAGGACAGATATTTACGAAACCTACAGAACGTAATTACTTGGTGGTCAATTACAAACTATTAGCTGCAGGAGATGTTTAGAGCTAATTTTTTTTTTATCTTTTAGCATTGTTCTTTGTTGTTAGCGGTTAGCTACCCTAAACAGATACTATTAAGATAAATAACTCATGATCTACAGGACAGATTTTTATGAGGCTTACAGAACATAAATACTTGGTGGTCATTTACAAACTGTGACCTGTATGAGACATTTGAGCTAAAATTCGATTTATTTATAATTTATTTTCGCAGCGCACGCGACGGGTTTGGAAGAAGTCAAAGTGAAAAAATTTAAATCCAGCAGATTTGACCATTTCGTGAATTTATTAAGAAACGGTTAAGCTCAGGAACCCTTGTGCTATAATGTCAGCTAAGAATTTTTTTTTTCAGCAAACAAATAATTGTTTTTACCGTGTTAATCTTGTAAAGTCCTTCCGTGCTTGCTCGCTTCTGTGGCCGCCATTTTCAGCAGGGCAAATGAGGCGCTGTTGCATCGCGTAGCGGTGACGCATAATAGATCTGACCTAAATAAAGGTGCGATCTGTTTATGCATTTTTCCAATTTATTCCCAATAATTGGACAAAGCGATCTATATAACGGAGCAACCTTTCAGGCGGAAAATACGGTAACTCCATCGCAGAACTCCCATCTTGAGCAAGCATGAAGGCAGTAGTGGAAAGGAAAAACTTCCTCATGAGGAAGAAAACTTTAGCAGAACCAAGCTCAGGACAAGTTGCCATCTGCTCAACCAGCAGGGTTAGCTAGGAACAGATACACAATGGCAGACAAAAACTCACATGTTAAGATAGAAATAGTATCAAATGAAATATATTCAATTTTAGCAAATCATTTAAAGACATGAGGTCAATTTGTCCTCTAGTAATCTAAGCCTATAGTGCATAACAAGCCAACCCTAACTATAGGATTTATAAAAATTAAAGTCTTAATCCCGGTCTTAAAACTGGACAATGTGTCAGCCTCACGGACAGAAACTGGAAGTTGGCTCCACATGAGAGGAGCCTGATAACTGAAAGATCGTCCTCCAATTCTGCTTTTGGAAACTCTAGAAATTGTGAGTAAACCTGCAGTCT
Organism: Garcialebias charrua; assembly: GCA_038048925.1. Taxonomy (NCBI): domain Eukaryota; kingdom Metazoa; phylum Chordata; class Actinopteri; order Cyprinodontiformes; family Rivulidae; genus Garcialebias; species Garcialebias charrua. The sequence goes on from JBBPBX010050652.1 coordinate 14,581, forward strand.
GAGAGTGAAGTGCTCTGCTGGGAAAATATTGAACAATAAGTTCTTGAATATAAGATGGAGCTAGGTTGTTGAGAGTTTTGTAGGTTAGAAGTAGGATTTTAAATTCAATTCTGGATTTGACAGGGAGCCAATGGAGAGCATCTAAAACTGGAGATATGATCTCCCCCACTAACTCCAATTAAGACTCTGGCAGCAGCATTTTGGATCAAATGAAGACTTTTTAAAGAAATATTTGGATACCCAGATAACAAAAACCATTGAAATAGTCCAGTCTAGATGTGACAAATGCATGAACCAATTTTTCTGCATAATTTTTAGATAAGATGTTTCTAATTTTAGCAATATTACACGGGTAGAAGAAGATGGTTCTAGTAATGTTTTTCCTTTTTTTTCATTCAACCTTTATTTAGTCAGGTTAATCTAGTCAGGTTAATGTGGGGTATAAAAGACTTCCAGCCATCCATTATCTTTTACCCACTTCTTCCATTTTTGGGTCACAGGGGTCGCCGGTGCCCATGTCCAGAAATCACTGTGCGAGGGGTGGAGTAATCTGTGGACAGGTTGCAAGTCCATCACAGGGACACATAGAGACAAATGAGACAAACAACCATTCACTCTCTCACTCACACCTAGGAACAATTTAGAGATACCAATCAGTCTAACATGAATGTTTTTGTTCTGTGGGAGGAAACCGGAGTACCAGGAGAAAACCCATGCATGCACAGAGAGAACATGCAAACTCCATCCAGAAAGGCTCCCGGACCGGGATTCGAACAGGGGACCTGCTCGCTGAGAGGCACCACCGTACTGCCCGGATAAAATACATGACCTGATCAAAAATAACACCAAGATTTTTAACATTATAATTGGAGGCCAGATTAATATCATCCAAGGAGGGTGAAAGACTGAAAAATTCATTCCTAAGATGCTCAGGTCTAAAAGCCAAAACCTCAGTCTTGTGTGTGTTCAAAAGCAGAAAATTTAGGGTCATTGAGGTTTTTATGTCTTTAAGACATGTTTGTAGTCTAAGTAGCTGAAAGCGTATTGGTCCAAGCCCTGAACCCTGAGGAACTCCACAGCTAACTTTGGTGTATGATGAATGTTTGTTATTTACATTTACAAATTGGAATATATCAGATAAATATGATTTAAACGAATTTAGAGCTGTTCCTGTAATTCCAACATCATATTCAAGTCTCTGTACTAGAATATTGTGATCAACTGTATCAAATGCAGCACTGAGGTCTAACAAAACCATTATAGACACCTGTCCATTATCAGAGGTCATGAGAATATCATTGGTAACTTTCACCAGTGCAGATTGAGTGCTGTGAGCTCTAAACCCTGACGGAAACTCTTCACACAGAGCATTTCTTTAAAGATGATCACGCAACTGACCAGGAACTATTTTCTCTAGAATTTTTTAGATCAAAGTTAGATTGGATATACATCTGTAATTGAATTCCTGAGTCAAGGTTCTGCTTCTTAGAGGTTTAATTACAGCAGTTTTAAAGCTCTGTGGTACGCAACCATTTATTAGGGACAAATTAAGCAGAGCCCAGATGTGGTTATTAATTTAGGGAAATAAGTATTTAAATCACCTGGTTGGGATGGGATCTAGCAGACATGGGGACTAGTAGAGGGTATGATAAGAAAAACAGTTTTCATCATATATACTTGCCAACAAGACCATCCCTTACAGCTCATGGACTATAAAAGAGCCTTAATCATAATCATTATCTGATGCTCCATGTCTTGTTTCCTGTTTCTGGTGTATTTGTGTGACAGCACCACTTACAGGCCTTGCATAATTTTGACAGCCTTTTAGGTTGCTTTCTGTGTTTTTGACTGTAAAAGAAAATGATACAATACAGAGTATACAAGAATATTTTCAGAAGCTACAAAAAAAGAATGTTTCAGATAAACAACATTCCTGCTTAAACAAGGTTTAAGTCTAATTCACAACTTAAAAAAAATATTTGTATCTTTATGTGGTAAACAAACTATATTTTCCACCAAATTATTTCAGCAAGATACTTATAGTGTATGAACACCTAATCTGACCATCTGAACCAACTTCCATTGCTTACTTTTCCAAGCATGTTAGGATGCTGGGTTGTTGAGGGATGTTTGCTCTGACTCAGAGAGGAGTTGAGTGTCATGATGCTACAAAAAGGGCTGAGGCAAAGTTTCTTCAAAGCCATGGCAGAGTCTGACAAGCTGAGAACACGCTGCCAAGTCAAATACAGACTGCAGCTTTGTGGAAAACCCTCTGGGTAGAGACCAATTGTCACCATGGATAATTCTCCACCTACTTATGCTTCATTTTTATACAGCAGAAAGCAAGCAACAATGAAATTACTGATGAATATTATTATTGCTATCAATGCATGGCAGCTAATGCCATTATATTCAGCAGATAATCACAACTTTACACTACTTGCCATATGTGGTGTAGAGCAGACCCTCCTCATGCTGCAGCTCAGAATGTGCATGACATCAGTTTGGAGAAATTTTTTCTTCTTCTAATGAGTATAACAAGTTACTGCTTAAAATAAAGCCACTCTCAGACACTTCAGACCCATGCGTGCATGCAAAAAAAATTTAATAATAAACTTTAAAATAAACATTTAGATTATTGTCAGTTTTGTATCACATAGTTATTCCAGTGGAAATATTATAAGATTCCTGTTGAAAGATCTACACTTAGCTGCTGCTGCCAATATCTACTTAATGCTTGCAAATAAAACAAACAAACAAACAAACAAACAAACAAACAAACACAGTAATCTAAGTAAACAACTTTGGCATGCAAAATTGATTAAAAAAGTCTAAAAAAGCATTTAAATTGTTAAACAAGTTTTAGATGGCAACAATCAATTGTCATCATCCATCCATCCATCCATCCATCCATCCACCAGGGAATCCTGGTTAAGACAGCTGCATAAATATGGACCAAAAAATACATATTCATGTAAAAGTTTAAAAATAAAAGAGCAAAGAAAATGATCTCATAAATCAAAAGGTAAAGACAAAAGATGCTAAAAAATACCAACAGATTTCGCCGTCAGTAAGAAGCACAGTACAACAGTTTCAAGTTCCCTTCAGCGCAGATCTCTAAGACTCTTACAGTACGAACAGAGGGAAGTGTCTGATAGCATTTTGAAGATGTGGGGCATAAATAAGTCTGCTTCATCAGGTTCTGAGTACAAACTGAGAACATTTATTAAGGTTTTTGACATGTACCTAGTTTCATAAGTGATAGTATGATTTGACAACAGCTAGAGATTAAAGAGTAAATTTAACTGACAATGCCATTGCATTGAACAGCAAAATGTGCATATTTTTCTGTAATGTAAAATAAATATATATTTTAAAGAGTTAACCTTAATACAAGGCGTAGTGATGCATTTGTGAGTCTACACTTCTCCCTCACCCTGGCAACAGTTCCCACCTGCCTGAAGACAGCCACCTTCATCCCAGTTCCAAAAAGCTCTGCAGTGACTGGTCTGAATGAATATCGGCCAGTGGCCTTCACTCCAATAGTCGCTAAATGCTTCGAAAGACTGGTGATGACCCACATCAAAACAACTATCAGCATCAGCAAGAACACTCACTAGTACGCATACCCTGAGAATCGATCAACACAGGACACCGTCTCCTCTGTGGTCCACATTGCTCTCACCCACCTGGAGCAGAAAGACTCTATGCTCTTTGTGGACTTCACATCTGCCTTCAATATCATGATCCCCAAAACCCTCATGGACAAACTACTCACACTGGGACTAAGCCCCTCCATATGCAACTGGGTCCTAGACTTCTTAACAAACAGACCACAGTCAATGAGGATCCACAACTTCTCCTCCTCCACCATAACCCTCAGCACTGGCTCCCCTCAGGGCTGTGTGTTGAGCCCTCTCCTGTTCACTCTGCGCACGCAAAATTATGCAGCTACCCATCCAGACTGTCATATTGTAAAGTTTGCAGACGATACAACGGTGATTGGCTGCATCACAAACAATGATGAGTCCAGCTACAGGCAGGAGGTGGAACACCTGGAGGGCTGGTGCAGGAAGAACTGAAAGTTATGCACCATAACTCATGTTCCCTGAAGGAAGGGAACGAGGTGCAACATACTTGCTATGGGAATTGCGCCCCCGTGCATTTACCTGAAGGAATACATTCACGCCTTTTACAGCAGGGGGCGTCACCCCACGTCAGAGGTACCGCCCTTTAGGCACTAGAAGTCCCAGGATTTTCGACCTCCCCCCAGAAGTCCTGAAAGAGGGTCAAAAGACCCTTAGTCCAAACCAACCATTAGTGGGCCATTAGTGGGTCCACATTAGTGGGCCATTAACTGCCTTTTGTTATAAATATGCGTGCACACAACTCAGACACCCCCACCACACCAGACTGCACAAACTGCATTCCAATGTTTCCACCAGGTAAGTAAGGGCCAGTTTACACGGCGCGTATTTTGAGTGTAACCGCTACTTTCTCTTTGCGACTTTGCTTATCGCCTACACGACGCTGCTGGCCCCCCTCGATGACACCGATACTTTTCTGACCCTGCTCTCAAGGTGGAAGTTTTTCGCAGACCCCCCGTTGATAATGTAAACATCTCCCGTGGAGCTTTTGTTTGAACACATGCACGCAGCACGCACGCGCAGACAGCCGGCATTTTAACAATGGCGGTGGACTGGACAGTGGACACACGCACCACTTTCTGAACTATAGCTGATGGAATATATTTTGATTCTCATATTTAATTATTCTACACCTTACCTGCATCTGTGTTGGAAGAGAGCCAGCTGCCTGGATCCAGTTGTCTGTTAACGAGGCAGTCGGACATTTCACGTGTCACGCTGCACTATAACATACTAAATGTGCTATATATTAACAGTTTAACAATAATAAACAGTATTTATGTTAGCGTGGGAGATATTTAAATTTATCTGAGCTAAATGAAGCTATCTGGACTCGTTACGTCATGCCTAACATGCTGCTGAAAATGAAGACACCAGGTTGATTTTTAATTTATTTGTTTATTCAACACCACAAACTCATGTCACAAACACTGAGAATTAAATTGAACACTTTTAAAAACACGTTAACCGAACTTTAATGAACTGGACTCTGTTGTTTTCATCCCACTGGACCCACATCCGAACCGCCGGTCCGCTTCGTGGAACAGCTTCGACCTCGCAGGAAAAAAATAAAAATAAAACCTCAGTTGGTTGTTCTGTGATCGAACTAAACACAAGGAAACATTATTAAGAACATGGTTTACCTTGTAGCGCTGCTGTAAATCAGCTGATTCTCACGGACTAAAGTCAGACATGTTGACTCGGTTCCGGTCCAGTCAGCAACTGGTGTGCAGCTTGTAGCGGTCCCACTTGGTGTCAAATCTGTTGACTCTTATCCAAATTCCAGCTTTAACTTGTTGTTAACTTGTTGACAACAACTTGTAGTAGCTGAACTTTTAGCCAGAGAGGAAAACAGGCTGCCTCGTGTGCTCTGTTTACCCCAGGCTGCACACATGCGCAGTGGTGAAGGTTCCAAAAATCACAGCGCCATCTAATGGCCCAGCATGGTAACTACAGTAAATTCATGAGTACGGGGGGTGGGGGGGAGAGAGTCGTATCCACAGAATTCGCCCATGTCAACGCAAAACTTTCAACCTAATTAACATACCCAAAAGTTGCGTTTCCCCCACACAGTGTCCGTGTAAACAGGGCCTAAGACTCTGCTTGCACTTCCCCCCTTAGTCAGAAGAGAGGCCCTGACCTGAATTCACACATAACAGACCCTGAAGTTATCTCACAGTTGAACATTTTGGGACATCCACTGAACGGAAAGCTTTGTCTGCTCCAGAACAATTTTATGCATAAAATTGTCTTATTCTGCTGTGCTGACTATCCTGTAACTTTGATGTTCTGTCAAATAAATTATTTTGCTTACAAGTACTGTCTCTCTCCTTGTCCTTGGCACATGTATATACGGTGCGTGCCGGCACATGCAGGTGGCCCATTGCTGTGTTCTAAAACATGCTTGACCTATTGTTGTCCGTCACCTGACGGACAGACACAGGTCACATGACATGAAGTCAACTGACGGACCGACATAGGTCACACGACATGAGGTCAACTGACGGACCGACACAGGTCACATGACCTGAGGTCAACTGACAGACCAACACAGCACAGGTCACATGACATGAAGTCAACTGACAGACCGACACAGGTCACATGACATGAGATCAAGTGACGGACCGACACAGGTCACATGACCTGAGGTCAAGTGACGGACCAACACAGGTCACATGACCTGAGGTCAACTGACAAAACGACACAAGTCACATGACATGAAGTCAACTGACGGACCGACACTGGTCACACGACATGAGGTCAACTGACGGACCAACACGGGTCACTTGACCTGAGGTCAACTGACGGACCGACATAGGTCACACAACATGAAGTCAACTGATGGACCGACACTGGTCACTCGACATGAGGTCAACTGACGGACCGACACAGGTCACACGGCATGAGGTCAACTGACGTACCGACACAGGTCACATGACCTGAGGTCAACTGACGGACCGACACAGGTCACATGACCTGAGGTCAACTGACTGACCGACACAGGTCACATGACCTGAGGTCAAGTGACGGACTGACACAGGTCACATGACCTGAGGTGAACTGACGGACCAACACAGGTCACATGACCTGAGGTCAAGTGACGGACCAACACAGGTCACATGACCTGAGGTCAACTGACAAAATGACACAGGTCACACGACATGAAGTCAACAGACGGACCGACACAGGTCACACGGCATGAGGTCAACTGACGTACCAACACAGGTCACATGACCTGAGGTCAACTGACACAACGACACAGGTCACATGACCTGAGGTCAACTGACAGACCGACACAGGTCACATGACCTAAGGTCAACTGACTGACCGACACAGGTCACATGACCTGAGGTCAACTGACGGACCGACATAGGTCACACGACATGAAGTCAACTGATGGACCGACACTGGTCACTCGACATGAGGTCAACTGACGGACCGACACAGGTCACACGGCATGAGGTCAACTGACGTACCGACATAGGTCACATGACCTGAGGTCAACTGACGGACCGACACAGGTCACATGACCTGAGGTCAACTGACTGACCGACACAGGTCACATGACCTGAGGTCAAGTGACGGACTGACACAGGTCACATGACCTGAGGTGAACTGACGGACCAACACAGGTCACATGACCTGAGGTCAAGTGACGGACCAACACAGGTCACACAATCAACTGACGGACCAACACAGGTCACATGACATGAGGTCAACTGAGGGACCGACACAGGTCACATGACCTGAGGTCAAGTGACGGACCAACACAGGTCACATGACCTGAGGTCAACTGACAAAACGACACAGGTCACACGACATGAAGTCAACTGACGGACCGACACAGGTCACATGACCTGAGGTCAACTGACGGACCGACACAGGTCACACGGCATGAGGTCAACTGACGTACCAACACAGGTCACATGACCTGAGGTCAACTGACACAACGACACAGGTCACATGACATGAAGTCAACTGATGGACCGACACAGGTCACACGGCATGAGGTCAACTGACGTACCACACAGGTCACATGACCTGAGGTCAACTGACGACACAGGTCACATGACCTGAGGTCAAGTGACGGACCGACACAGGTCACACGGCATGAGGTCAACTGACGGACCAACACAGGTCACACAACATGAGGTCAACTGAGGGACCGACACAGGTCACATGACCTGAAGTCAAGTGACGGACCAACACAGGTCACATGACCTGAGGTCAACTGACAAAACGACACAGGTCACACGACATGAAGTCAACTGACGGACCGACACAGGTCACATGACCTGAGGTCAACTGACGGACCGACACAGGTCACACGGCATGAGGTCAACTGACGTACCAACACAGGTCACATGACCTGAGGTCAACTGACACAACGACACAGGTCACATGACATGAAGTCAACTGATGGACCGACACAGGTCACACGGCATGAGGTCAACTGACGTACCAACACAGGTCACATGACCTGAGGTCAACTGACACAACGACACAGGTCACATGACATGAAGTCAACTGACGGACCGACACAGGTCACATGACCTGAGGTCAACTGACGGACCGACACAGGTCACAGGACCTGAGGTCAAGTGACGGACCAACACAGGTCTTATGACCTGAGGTCAACTGACAAAACGACACAGGTCACACGACATGAAGTCAACTGACGGACCGACACAGGTCACATGACCTGAGGTAAACTGACGGACCGACATAGGTCACATGACCTGAGGTCAAGTGACGGACCAACATATGTAGCCCACTGAAAGGGACCGGGGGATTTAGAAGCCAAGTTCACTTGCGCAAAAAAGCGCAGCCTTAGTCAAATTAGTGTGCCCCCTCCTGTGGTGCGCCAGTAATGGCCTTATTTACAAAACAAAAGCGCCTGTTAACAGCTCATTATAGGATGTTAGCTAAAATCCTTCGGGTCACTCGACCCGTCTCTGGGTTCCAAAGGTAGAAATGTTGAATGACCCTTCTCTGGGACTTCTAGTGACTGACACCCCTCCAACTTTCTCCAAAATTGCACTTCACCGAGCTTTCAGCATTGAAAAGGGCCAGACATGTTGCACCTCGTTCCCTTCCTTCAGGGAACATGAGTTATGGTGCATAACTTTCAGTTCCCTTTCAGTTGGTCTCTCGGTGCAACATACTTGCTATGGGAACGTACTGTAATCCATTCACGCCCTTGAAATGCTCAGTAAAATGCCTGCTAGTGTGAACGTCTGCCTTTGACCAGTAGGAAGGAGGAGACTCGAGCAGTTTTCACGGAAGAGAGGGAAGTGATCACTGCAGGACTTTACATGAATAACACCGTAAAAACAATTATTATTTTTAAAATTTATAGCAAAGATGGGTCTTCAGCTGAACGTGTCCTTAATAAAATCACGTATTGCTCAAAACTGCAGGATTTTAAAAAGCAGGTTCGCCACGAGCAACACGCGGCGCGCGGGCGGCTTTATGTCTTTAAATGTAGCTCAATGAACAGATATAAAATATATTTCATAGCTGACTTTATAGTACGAGGGCTCCTGAGCTTAACCACGCTTTAATATTGTCACGTAGTGGTCAAATCTGCTGCATTTAAAGTAGTTTCGCTTTGACTCCTTCCAAAACTGTGCTTGCACAACGAAAATAAATTATAAAAATTCGAATTTTATTTCAAATAACTCCAACAGGATACATTTAGTATATGAACATGTTGTGATCACACTAGATTTTTTTGAAAAATATCAGCTATGTGGTTTTTGATAGAATTGATAATATGTGATACAAAGTACAAGGGAGAAAATTAATGGAGGTGTCTTTATGTCTATAAAACATTGAATTTTATTTCAAATAACTCCAACAGGATACATTTAGTATATGAACATGTTGTGATCACACTAGATTTTTTTGAAAAATATCAGCTATGTGGTTTTTGATAGAATTGATAATATGTGATACAAAGTACAAGGGAGAAAATTAATGGAGGTGTCTTTATGTCTATAAAACATTGAATTTTATTTCAAATAACTCCAACAGGATACATTTAGTATATGAACATGTTGTGATCACACTGTGTTGTTTAAAAAAAAAAAACAGTTTCTGGACTAAATTAATCACATTTTTCTTTTACAGTCAACAGAAGAAAATCGCCAGAATTCAACAACCTGTGTCATCTTCTGGAGGAAGACGTGAGACACCAGATGGAAATTTGTTACTTCTGTTTGTCACTTCAAACTTTTCCTATTAAACGTTATATTTTCTTAAGTGGTGTCCTCGAACATTCAATTTCCTAAACTTATTTTATAATGCGAAGTGTGTATTGTGTTTAAATCCATACTGGAAGTTAAGAGAACTTTCCATTTGCATTTGACCTTTAAAGAATCATAAGATAAAGATTATTAGAATCTGCTCAACTGTTATTACGTTATAAATTATTTGGTTCTAGGATGAAGTCATACAAAAAAAGTCAAAAATTAAAAGTGGCCAAAGTCCTTTGGACAGTTTAAAGTTAAAGAATTCACAGACCATCCATCTACCATCTACCACCCAGCAGCAACTTTACCAGGGAAACTCTGGCAGTTTCAAAGATCACAGTGTGATGTTTTAAATCAACTTTATTTATAAAGCACATTTTAAAAACCACAGGGTCAACCAAAGTGCT
>JBBPBX010050653.1:0-12141 GCA_038048925.1 Garcialebias charrua
CATCTCAAAAATGTTTGCCTCCATCCAAGGACGATATATAGAGCACATTATGCAGCACAATCTCCCAGAGCACATTCTGGACAACGCCTGCACAGGTTCTATTAGGCCTGATGATGACCACGAAGAACAGTGGAAGAAGCGTGACAGCTCTGCTGGTCAGCCCAAGTGCAAGTCAAAGTACTTCCATCCTCCAAAGAAACTACCAAAGCCCAAGACATCAGATTTCACTCGAGTGAACATAATAAAAGGAGCTCAAGGTCGTGACAAAGATTCCCAGGTAAATTTTATTTCACTGTTAGACACTGTATGATTCTTAGCTTAGTAAAGCAAAATTTTAAACTGGCTTAAATTAATAAATAAAGTCAGTGAAAATAATTAGGGCTGGAAGGGCTAGGAGATTTTCATGAAGTTTGCCATATAAATTAAACTAGCAAGTTTTAAATTGTTCCTATTTATATATTTTTGTTGGAAGTACGTGAATTAATTTAATTTTTGTTGCTGTGAGTGCACATCCCCATAACTGTACGTATAAATGAAAAATTTTCTTTAAAAAAAGTCAGAGATCTACATTTAATTTGACCCAATGTTTTTTAAACAATCCAATAATAAAACTACATTTGCAAGCTAATTCTAGATCAGTTCCAAGTAGCAACATTTTGACAATTGCCTTTTCACATAAATCTTTCTAAATCTGACATAAAAACCCATTTGTGCTCATTGCATTTTTTTTAAAGGTGTGTGTATTCACAAACTAAATGTAACAACTATGATTCATACCAAAAATTCCCTTACATTTCAATTTCTCCAGAGAAATGTGAAATTAATTTCCCAACACTCAAAACAAAGTTGTTTTTATGGCATTGTTTTAGCTGTATTGTATTTTATAGGTTACGTTATATGTTTACGTTATCATTTAGTTTTGAGAAAAGAAGCCATGATTGTTTTGATATGCACCTACACTATTAAAGTACAGTATTTATTTACTAACACATATTTCTCTAACCAATTATGGTTATTGTATTCTGCAAGGAGGTTAAGGACATGATAAATAGTTATACTGACGGTCCATTAATAGAAGCATTTGCTGTACATAAAACTTGTAATTATTAATTAGACATTACAATTCATACTTTCATAAGAGATTTATTTTCCAAGCTTATAAGTGAATGAAAATCCGGATATTTCAGAAACTCAAACTCTTTTAAGTCTTGATTCATTGTATCCCTTTTTAGTTGTGTGAACAAATTTATTGATTGTGCTCATTTTCAGTTAACCTTGTTGTGGAAGAAGAGGGACACAGAGGTAGTTGTAGCAGTTATACCATCACAAATCAAGGGTCGTAGCATCCTCGTACATCATTCAGAGCTGTGCTCACTTCGACCTAACCGGTGGTTGACCGGGGAGGTATGTGTATGTATGAATGTATTTTTTTTTAGGTTCGTTTCATCTACAATGTACTTTACAAGACTCATTTTATCCTTTGATATTCAACTAATCAAAAGTTCTGATTTGCTCAGAATTTGAGACACGTGTTTTATTGTTTATGTCTATGCTTAGATTATAGAAGACCTTCTACATGTGGCTGCCCATACATGCAGAGTGGAGAACAAGATTTATCTTTTAAATCACTACCAAGCCGGTGTGATTTTGTTTGGAAAAGAAACAGAGCTTCTTCCTCATAGTTTACCAAAGGTAACGTAAATGTTCTTTGTATCATGGTGCCAATGTGGCATAACAAAGAAGTAGAACTTCCACACTCACATCAGCCACATGGAGTAAAACATGACTAAAAACCAATACTGTATACTGTATCTGCCATGTTAAATGATTTGATAGTTGAGAATGTTCAAATTACGCCTCTATCAGAGAATGTACTTGTCAATAAAATCACACAATTAATTAATTGAATAAAGGGCGTGAATGACAAAAGAAGTTAGGAGATAAGCTGTAAAATTTTAATCGGAATTCTGTATGATTTGTTTTACCGTTTTAATGTTTGCAATTTTAGGTCAACTTCAAAGATTACCGAGCTGTTCTGTCATTTGTGCTGGTGAACAATAACCACTGGAAGCTGCTGGTTTGTGGTTTTGCTACTGACAATTTATTTGATTATTGTATAGTCTGTCTTTTAATGCAGGTCACTTTAAGAACAGTAAAAATAATTTATTTTACGGTTCATTTCCTTTTTTGATTTGTTGCAGTACATTCATGTGGAAGACAGCACAGTTTTTCTGGTGGATCCTGCACAAATGTCATCTGAGCTTGAAGACTCCAGTTCAGCTGCAACAAGAATAAAGTAAATCAACAATGAAAATTTTTTTCAGTATTTATTCAAACATACTACTACTACAGTTTAAAGAAATTACAGGTTTTATTTATTTTCTGCAAACAATGAGGTGCTTGACTAAAATTTCTCGTACTCAACGGTGTTTTTGCATTTAACAGGAAATACTTCAAGATGAGAAAGAAATTACATGGAAAGAAAGAGTGGGCAAGTGTTAAATGGAAAGGGGGGAGTATGCACCACCCTGTTCAAAAAGATGGAAGCAGCTGTGGCATCCTTGTTGTCAAAGTAAGATGAGAAGTCTTTGTTTTAATCATACTCATGCGTACATACATGCATGTAAGCATAATGTTAGTTATTTTAATTAGTAACTACTATAGGTCAATTAAAATGTATATCTTCATAAGAGTTAGTCCAGTCAGACCATGTGTTTATGTGTACCTGGATAATAAAGAATCTAGAGATTCTTAATGGATTGTGTAGTTGTTTAACAGAAGAACTGGGGGTCATTGTGGGTTTTGTATCGATAACAATCTTTGTATACGTGTAGATGTCTTCTTTCAGCTTTTCCCTTTTCAGGGGTCGCCACAGCGAGTCATCCTCCTCCACCTCACTCTGTCCTCTACATCCTCTGTCCTCACTTCAACTACCTTCATGTCCTCTCTAACTGCATCCATATATCTCCTCTTTGTCTTTTTCCTGGCAGCTGCATTTCTAACATCCTTCTACCAATATACCCACTGTCTCTCCTCTGGACATGTCCAAACCATCTCAGTCTGTTCTCCCTAACTTTATCTCCCAGTTGTTCAACATGTGCTGTACCTCTGATGATCTCATTCCTGATCTTATCTATCATTGTCACTCCTAAGGAGAACCTCAGCATCTTCATTTCTGCCACTTCCAGTTCTTTCTCCTGTCTTTTTGTCAATGACACTGTCTCCTGACCATACAACATAGCTGGTCTCACCACTGTCTTGTAAACTTTTCCTTTGACCTTTGCTGACACCTTTTTGTCACAAATCACTACTGAAATTTTTCTCCATCCACTCCATCTTGCCTGTACTCTTTTTTTAAAAAAAACATATTTCCTCACTCCTGACACGTTTCTCTCCTCGGGGTCTTCAACTAGATGTAATCTATTAAAAATGTTCTCTTGTAATTGCAAAGATATGCTGTATTATTAAGACTTTAAAAAATAGTACAGTATTTAACAGTAACGTTTTGTTTAGATCGCAAAAGCACTGATGCAAGCCTTTCCATCGATGCCTGATGTTAAATTTGAAACATCTAAAAAGGCCATCCAAAGTGACAGAAAAGAGCTTGCTCTTCAAATCCTTGATGCATCAGGTATCTTAGCATGCACCTCATGTGTACATCATAGATTATGTATAAATTAAAATTAATTTGTTGTCTTTCTTCTAGTGTTTGATGAGCACAGCTGTTGTGCCATGTGTGCTGCACATAAACCCCCCATGCCTGGACCAGCAATAACAGACTGGGTGAGACTTTCTGAGCAGTCAGTGTGTATTTGTAAAATTTGAAAGGTGTAACAGGCAGTCTACTGCGTGCTTGCTCAAGATGAGGGTTCTGCGATGGACTTAAATTGAAACAGTGTATTGAGCAGTCATGAGATAGTGTTAAATTATTATTTTGGACAAATGAATATTTCGGTTCTGTGCAGTCACGAAACTTGTGTTGTGACTTGGCGCTAAATAAATACACTTAATTGGACTTAATAAACTAGTAAACACTATAATGTGTAAAAGCAAATGATTATAACGATATTAACTTTTTAAAATATACTTTACAGATCCAGTGTGACGACTGCGACAGATGGTTCCATGTACTGTGCTTGAACATAACTGACACAGTTTTCCAAAAGGCGAAGAAGGAACAATGGAAATGTCAACTGTGCGAGTAAAGCCCAATATCAACAATGTCTTCAATATTGTTAAAAATTAAATATTGTTACTGTCTTTTGATGGTTTAGATGAGGGAGGAAGAGAATTTTTTTTTTTTGTCTTTGTTTCTGAACCAAAACAATTTGTTAAGTAAAACCTCTGACACTCATATTTGTAACTTTGTAATAAACAGCTGTGTGAAAGGCTGTGCCTCATAGGCCTATTCTTGGAGAGTAGTTTGATGTAAGTTTGGTGCGGGTGGGTCAAAAGACCTGAACGGTATTGAGCAAAAACAGTGATTTCTGAATTAATTAATTGTTAAAAATTAAAAAATGCATAAAAATGATAAAAGAACAGCTGTACCTCATAGGCCTGGTCTTGGAGAGTAGTTTGACGTAAGTTTGGTGCGGGTGGGTCAAAAGACCTGAACGGTATTGAGCAAAAACAGTGATTTCTGAATAAATTAATTGTTAAAAATTACAAAATGCATAAAAATGATAAAAGAACAGCTGTACCTCATAGGCCTGGTCTTGGAGAGTAGTTTGACGTAAGTTTGGTGCGGGTGGGTCAAAAGACCTGAACGCTATTGAGCAAAACAGTGATTTCTGAATTAATTAATTGTTAAAAATTACAAAATGCATAAAAATGATAAATAAATAGCTGTACCTCGTAGGCCTGGTCTTGGAGAGTAGTTTGACGTAAGTTTGGTGCGGGTGGGTCAAAAGACCTGAACGCTATTGAGCAAAAACAGTGATTTCTGAATTAATTAATTGTTAAAAATTAAAAAATGCATAAAAATGATAAAAGAACAGCTGTACCTCATAGGCCTGGTCTTGGAGAGTAGTTTGACGTAAGTTTGGTGCGGGTGGGTCAAAAGACCTGAACGCTATTGAGCAAAAACAGTGATTTCTGAATTAATTAATTGTTAAAAATTAAAAAATGCATAAAAATGATAAAAGAACAGCTGTACCTCATAGGCCTGGTCTTGGAGAGTAGTTTGACGTAAGTTTGGTGCGGGTGGGTCAAAAGACCTGAACGCTATTGAGCAAAAACAGTGATTTCTGAATTAATTAATTGTTAAAAATTAAAAAATGCATAAAAATGATAAAAGAACAGCTGTACCTCATAGGCCTGGTCTTGGAGAGTAGTTTGACGTAAGTTTGGTGCGGGTGGGTCAAAAGACCTGAACGGTATTGAGCAAAAACAGTGATTTCTGAATAAATTAATTGTTAAAAATTAAAAAATGCATAAAAATGATAAAAGAACAGCTGTACCTCATAGGCCTGGTCTTGGAGAGTAGTTTGACGTAAGTTTGGTGCGGGTGGGTCAAAAGACCTGAACGCTATTGAGCAAAACAGTGATTTCTGAATTAATTAATTGTTAAAAATTACAAAATGCATAAAAATGATAAATAAATAGCTGTACCTCGTAGGCCTGGTCTTGGAGAGTAGTTTGACGTAAGTTTGGTGCGGGTGGGTCAAAAGACCTGAACGCTATTGAGCAAAAACAGTGATTTCTGAATTAATTAATTGTTAAAAATTAAAAAATGCATAAAAATGATAAAAGAACAGCTGTACCTCATAGGCCTGGTCTTGGAGAGTAGTTTGACGTAAGTTTGGTGCGGGTGGGTCAAAAGACCTGAACGCTATTGAGCAAAACAGTGATTTCTGAATTAATTAATTGTTAAAAATTACAAAATGCATAAAAATGATAAAAGAACAGCTGTACCTCATAGGCCTGGTCTTGGAGAGTAGTTTGACGTAAGTTTGGTGCGGGTGGGTCAAAAGACCTGAACGCTATTGAGCAAAAACAGTGATTTCTGAATTAATTAATTGTTAAAAATTACAAAATGCATAAAAATGATAAAAGAACAGCTGTACCTCATAGGCCTGGTCTTGGAGAGTAGTTTGACGTAAGTTTGGTGCGGGTGGGTCAAAAGACCTGAACGGTATTGAGCAAAAACAGTGATTTCTGAATTAATTAATTGTTAAAAATTAAAAAATGCATAAAAATGATAAAAGAACAGCTGTACCTCATAGGCCTGGTCTTGGAGAGTAGTTTGACGTAAGTTTGGTGCGGGTGGGTCAAAAGACCTGAACGCTATTGAGCAAAAACAGTGATTTCTGAATTAATTAATTGTTAAAAATTACAAAATGCATAAAAATGATAAAAGAACAGCTGTACCTCATAGGCCTGGTCTTGGAGAGTAGTTTGACGTAAGTTTGGTGCGGGTGGGTCAAAAGACCTGAACGCTATTGAGCAAAAACAGTGATTTCTGAATTAATTAATTGTTAAAAATTAAAAAATGCATAAAAATGATAAAAGAACAGCTGTACCTCATAGGCCTGGTCTTGGAGAGTAGTTTGACGTAAGTTTGGTGCGGGTGGGTCAAAAGACCTGAACGCTATTGAGCAAAAACAGTGATTTCTGAATTAATTAATTGTTAAAAATTACAAAATGCATAAAAATGATAAAAGAACAGCTGTACCTCATAGGCCTGGTCTTGGAGAGTAGTTTGACGTAAGTTTGGTGCGGGTGGGTCAAAAGACCTGAACGCTATTGAGCAAAAACAGTGATTTCTGAATTAATTAATTGTTAAAAATTAAAAAATGCATAAAAATGATAAAAGAACAGCTGTACCTCATAGGCCTGGTCTTGGAGAGTAGTTTGACGTAAGTTTGGTGCGGGTGGGTCAAAAGACCTGAACGCTATTGAGCAAAAACAGTGATTTCTGAATTAATTAATTGTTAAAAATTACAAAATGCATAAAAATGATAAAAGAACAGCTGTACCTCATAGGCCTGGTCTTGGAGAGTAGTTTGACGTAAGTTTGGTGCGGGTGGGTCAAAAGACCTGAACGCTATTGAGCAAAACAGTGATTTCTGAATTAATTAATTGTTAAAAATTACAAAATGCATAAAAATGATAAAAGAACAGCTGTACCTCATAGGCCTGGTCTTGGAGAGTAGTTTGACGTAAGTTTGGTGCGGGTGGGTCAAAAGACCTGAACGGTATTGAGCAAAAACAGTGATTTCTGAATTAATTAATTGTTAAAAATTACAAAATGCATAAAAATGATAAAAGAACAGCTGTACCTCATAGGCCTGGTCTTGGAGAGTAGTTTGACGTAAGTTTGGTGCGGGTGGGTCAAAAGACCTGAACGGTATTGAGCAAAAACTGTGATTTCTGAATTAATTAATTGTTAAAAATTACAAAATGCATAAAAATGATAAATAAACAGCTGTACCTCGTAGGCCTGGTCTTGGAGAGTAGTTTGATGTAAGATTTGTGCGGTTGGGTCAATCGTGTAAAATATATTATTTTTTGTTTGTGAAGAGTGAATGCGGTCGAACATTTGTTGACGGTCCCTAAGCAAACCATGACGTCTCTGAGAAGGGGCAGACTAAGCGCAGCTGCCCGAAATCAGACTCCATGAAGCGGACTGACGAGAGCAACGTACCCCTGAAGCCACGGAGCTCGAATATCCAACTTCCAACGTAAAACTAACTTTACCGCAGTCTCACCACCTCACCTCAGGAGAAAGAAAGGTGGCAGTCCCAGGGAACAGCAGAGAAGTGGATGCAAGTTCTTCAGGCAGCTGACCTCTCCAACATCCAGCTGTTGTATCCTTTGTCCTCAGCAATGTCAGCCCATCTTCCACTGGGTTTGTGGAAAGGATTTTCTCTTTCATGAAAAGTAAGTGGACTGATGTGCAAAACAAATGTTCTACTGAACTAATTAGAAGTGAGCTCATTGTCAGTCTAAATTATGAAATGTCTTGCTCAGAGTTTTACTCTTTGGCACTGAAAAACAGAGCATTCCTTGCTGCAGCACGATCTCAGCAGAAAAACAAATGGAAAAAATAGGTTGACTCCATAATGTAACGTTCCACTGTTTAGTTTACAAGTTTTTTATTTTTACTACAAGTGGAAAGCCATGGCCTTTGAGGCACAATGTGTTTATGTTTACAGATTTACTACAAACTTTATTTGCACGTTGCACTAAATGCACTATTACAGAATGTTCGTATTGATTTTTTGTTATTTAATACTGTTTTAAGTTATTAAGCAGGACAGAGGTCTGTTTAAGAAAGATACATAATTCTGTTTTAAGTTATTAAGCAGGACAGAGGTCTGTTTAAGAAAGATACATAATTCTGTTTTAAGTTATTAAGCAGGACAGAGGTCTGTTTAAGAAAGATACATAATTTTCAAAAGATATGTTTGTTTCTGGCAATTCTATTTGCACTAAAAATAAATGGTTAATTGTGTAATAATTTGTTTATACATATTTTTATAATTCAAAAACACGTATCCAAATGAATTCAGGTTGATTTCAAAGTGAGGAGGGGCAGGCAGGGTTTTTGTGTGTGTGTGTGTGGGGGGGGGGTTAAATGGGGTGACCAGCCCTGCCGAGAGGTGTCCCTTATTTATTTATCAAGGAGTTGGCAACCCTATTTTCAATGGGCATATATGCAGTTAAGACAGGTAGCTTAGTGCACCCCTAGTTTTTCAACATTAACAATATAATATAATCTAGTCTAAAAAAATGATTTTTGTGGGGGAGGTGGGGTTGTATACAATAGTATGTGTGGTGCAGCCTAAGCATTTGTCTTTGTTGTTGCTTTTTCTTACGCTACTTTTACTTTTATACTTTTAAGTAGTTTTGAAACCAGTACTTTTTTACTTTTACTTGAGTAAAAAGCTAGAGTTGATACTTCTACTTCTACAGAAGTAATTTTAAACCCCAGTATCTATACTTCTACTTGAGTAATGAATGTGAATACTTTTGACACCACTGGTTGTGTGTTGCGGTCAGTCACACAGTAGCTAGCTACTAGCTGTGCTTATGAACGTTGTGGTGTTTCTTTATCTAATGCTTATTACTATTCCTGACTGATATGGCTCTCAACTAGATGTTACAAAAGTGTTTTCTAAACGTTATGTGTTTAATATTATGATTATCAGGTGTTTATGTATTAATATTTTGATTATCAGATGTTCGTGTGTTAATATAATGATTGTCAGTTGTTTATGTGTTAATTTTATGATTATCAGATGTTCATGTGTTGTGTTAATATTATGAATATCAGATGTTCATGTGTTAATATTATGATTATCAGATGTTCATGTTTTTAACTCAAGCTTGTGTACAAAAGTTGAGCTGAAGTCAAACCTGTTAAATATCAGACAATATAAACTTTTATATTCACCAGATGTCTGCTATATCAATCAATCACCTTTATTTTTCCAGGTAGAGTCCGTTGAGATTTTTATTAATGAAAAGTGCATTATAAATTGAATTCATTATTATTATTATTATTATTATTATTATTATTATAGATCTCTTTTACAGGGGTGACCTGGTCAAGTGGTCAGCAGCACACGTCACATGGTAATTGACAATAAGCATTTGCATTTACCAACAAAGATGGTTTTATGAACCTGTTTGTAGCAGCCCTTAAACATTTTTCTTCCACTGTACAGGAGGACATGGCAGGAGGTGATGATGAGGGGATCCTCTGGTCCAGCCTGGATGTTTCTGAGAAGTGGAGTCGCCACCGCACGGTACCCAAATACTGTAATAATACCAGTGGTGGAGAAAGTACTCAAACACTGTACTTAAGTAAAAGTACAAATAAACAGACAAAAATTTACTCTAGTAAAAGTAGAAGTACCATATTAATATTTTTACTTAAGTAAAAGTAAATAAGTACTTGCTTTTAAAAATACTTAAAGTATTAAAGTAAAAGTACTTGCTGAATGTATTAACTAATGCAATGGTCTACAATACCATTAAGTGTGCGTACTGTATGCATATTTTCTGTAATACATTAATAGTGTTGAGCCATTTTAATGAACAATGCTGCAGATAATGCATGTTTTTATTGTGTTTACTCTGTGACACAGTTCACACTTGGACTTTTGATTCTGTGTGTCAGAATTTCAGTGATGAGTTAAATACCATTAAGCAAAATAAGAAAGAGGAATGATTATACCTTTGAAAGTTTTTATTTAACACAAAATAAAACCAATGTGTCATTTTAACTGCAGTAAACACATTTAAGTAAAAGTTGTCTGTTTGAAAAAAGGAGCATTAGACACAACTAACAAAGGAATAGATCACTTCAACTCGTTTGTCATCAACTCTAGTTAAAATATTGTCTAGTCAATCTTGTAATGGATCAACAATGAACAATACTTTAACTTCCTGACAACATTTTCAAAACTTGGACCTGAGTGTCGAGACATTTGGAGAAATCTCTTGTCTCCTAACATCCCATGAACTGACACATTTTAATATTGCAGCAAGAATTTCTTGTTCAAGTTCAGAAGAAGTTGGTTTTCAAAGTTTTTGAGTCCATGTCTGGCTCTTTAGGGAGAGAGAATCTGTCCTGCTGTACTGAACAGTCTTTCAATAGTCTTTCAATAATATTTCAATAGTCTTTCAATAATATTTCAATAAAGCCATGGGTGTTGTGTATCTTCTGGATGAATCTTTGTGGTGGAATCCATTTTGTGTGTGTTAGTGGTGCTGTGGGTGCTCCCAGCTAAATGACTTATACACAAGAATATACATCATTGGTCCAGCTCTTCTTGAAGGCAGGTCTAATGTTACCTGTCCACTTTGCAGTGATTCAGTGGACCAACTCCCCTCTCAACATCAGTTACTTTCAAACTAACGACAAATCAAAAAGTTGCAACGTGAATGTAACTTGTAACTCAACACATTATAGAAATGTAGTGTAGTAGAAAGTACAGATACTTCATGTAAAATGTAGTGCAGTAAAAGTACCCACATTTAATTCTACTTAAGTAAAGTACAGATACATGAAAAATATACTTAAGTACAGTAACAAAGTATTTGTACTTAGTTACATCCCACCACTGAATAATACAATAGCAGTGAGGAGGCTAGAAGCAGCTCTGTTCAACCAGTTACAAGTTACACTCATGGTCTCTTAAAATAATAATAATAATAATAATAATAAACTTTATTTGTATAGCACCTTCCTACAATGCCTTGCATTGACCAAGGTGCTTAACAGGATAAAAAGATGAATAAACTGGAACAATAAATCAGTGAAAATAGAATAAAAAACAACAGTAATAAAAGAAGGCAATGGAAATAAAAATGCTACATACTAAAATACCAAAAGTAATAAAAGTTACACACTGAAAGCTTTTTTGAACAAGTGGGTCTTCAGTCTGGTTTTGAACAGAGTCAGATCAGAGGTGGCACGCAGCTCAAGGGGGAGACTGTTCCAGGCTTTTGGGCCGGCAACAGAAAATGACCGGTCTCCCCATTGTTTGTACCTTGAGCGAGGCACCTCCAGCAGGTGTTGACTGGCAGATCGTAAAGCTCTGCCGGGCTGATGGGCTTTCAAAAGTTCTGAGATGTAGAGAGGTGCAAGTCCATTCAGAGCTTTGAAAACAAACAGGAGCAGCTTGAACTGTATCCTGAACTGAACCGGGAGCCAGTGTAGAGAGGACAGGACAGGAGTGATGTGTTCATATTTTCGTGTGTTGGTCAAAAAGCGCGCGGCAGAGTTCTGTACAAGCTGTAAACGGGAGATGGAGGATTGATTAATACCAACATACAAAGCATTACAATAACTGGACAGTACTGCACTACCATAGATATACGGAAAGATCTGTGTTCGGATATTCCCGGAAATGGACCGCAATGATCCTTAAAAAATCCCAAAATCTGGATACTTATCTTCGGCAGATCCAAAATAAATGTGGCTGTTATTCGTCAAGGGTCTGCCAAAGATAAGTATCCGGATTTTGGGATTTTGGGATTTTTAAAGGATCATTGCGGGCCATTTCCGGGAATATCCGGAAATATAAGTATAAGTATATGTGAAGGATACGGAGATATACGACATCAGCTCTTACCGTATATCTATGGTTTTAGTGCAGTGATACATACATACATATACATACATACATA
>JBBPBX010050653.1:14645-24888 GCA_038048925.1 Garcialebias charrua
TGTCAGTCGGGGCCTCTGGCTGCAGTTCCACAAGCGGCCTCCCCGTTTCACAAGGGTGCTGGTGTCTAGCATAAGCCCAGACCATGCCCACGTTCTGAGAGATGAAGTCTCCACAATGCTACAGAACAGTGTTAATTTTTTCGACTAATTATTTTCGTCGACTAAATGTTTTCATTGATTTGTCGACTAAAATTAGACTAAAACAAAAAAATTCTGATGACTAAGTAATGACTAAAACTAAATGATGTTTTAGTCACATGACTAAGACTAAAACTAAATTAAAAATAGCTGTCAAAATTAACACTGGATTCAAGTACTGCTTGTAGTTTTACTGTTAAAAGCAAGGTTAGACAAATAATGTTTGAAAAAAGTTTTATTTGTTGTTGTATGTATTGCATATTAATATTAATATTATGGTTAAAACATTGTTTTGTTTTAGTAACTACAGAGAATTGATGAAAAGTTTTTACTATGTATAACTTAGTCGACTTAATTGACTGTAGATTTAGTCGACTAAATGTTTTCATTGATTTGTCAACTAAAATTAGACTAAAACAAAAAAAATTCTGATGACTAAGTAATGACTAAAACTAAATGATGTTTTAGTCACATGACTAAGACTAAAACTAAATTAAAAATAGCTGTCAAAATTAACACTGCTACAGAAAGGAGTAATAATCGTTGTTCCAGCTCAAGATGTAAACAAAGGACATTACAGCAAGTACTTCCTCGTGCCAAAACGAGACCTGGGTTTACAGCCTATACTGGATCTCAGGAATCTGAACAGAAGGATAAAAACATACAAATTCAGGATGCTCACACTGAGACAGGTAATCCAGTCGGTGAGACCGAGGGAATACTTCTGCACAGTCGACCTCAAAGATGCCTTTTTTCACGTGAGCATCCTGCCCCGGCACAGAAAATACCTCCGTTTCGCCTTAGAGGGAAAAACATTCGAGTTTCTGGCTCTCCCCTTCGGATTAAAAACTGTACCCAGATCATTTAGGAAATGCCTGGACGCGGCCTTAACCCCACTGAGGGGTCAAGGAGTCAGAGTTCTGAATTATCTCGACGATCTGCTGATCCTTGGGTACGACAGAGCCCAAGCGCAGCAGCACTCACAGATGGAGATGACTCACCTGGAGGCTCTAGGTTTTGTGATTAACCTGCAAAAGAGCAATCTGATACCATCCCAGATTACCATATTTTTGTGAATACAGGTCAACTCCATTCTGTACAGCGCATGGCTCTCAGAGGCTCAGATTTCATCCCTCTGCCTCTGCCTGGCACACTTTCAGCTGGGTCAGAGAGTGCCCCTCAAACTGTGCCAGCGTCTCCTGGGCCTCCTGGCAGCAGCCATCGTCTGCGTGCCTCAGGTCTTATTAAAAATGCGCCCTCTGCAAATATGGCTAAACAAACAAATGTATCCTGCCTCTCTCAGACGGACAAGGAAGATACTGGTCAACCCAGAGTGCCTGAAGGCTCTGGAACCCTAGAGGGCCCCTTCAGTGTTCAGGACGGGCGTCACGCTGGGACGAGTACTGTCTCGAGTACTGGTCACCACAGACGCTTCAAAGACAGGTTGGGGAGCTTTCTGCAGAAACCAGCATGCCCAAGGGGTCTGGAAACAGCAGGAGGAGGCTCCACATAAACTTCCTAGAACTGAAAGCTGTTTTTCTGTCCATGAAACACTTTTACAAGAAGGGGCTGATTACAAAACAACATGTCCTGATAAAATCGGACAACAGGATGACAGTGTCCTTCATCAACAGAGAAGGTGGGACAAGGTCCCGACCCCTCCTCAGCTTGATACACAAGCTGCTCACGTGGTGCAGCTCCCGAATATTGTCGCTGAGAGCGACACGCGGGTTCAGCCTCCACTCTGCCACTCACCCAGGCGAGCTAAACCACGTGGCAGACGCCCTTTCCAGAGGGCCGCTGCTCTCCTCAGAGTGGAGGCTGAACCCGCGTATCGTGGACCAGATCTGGACACGATACGGACGGGCATCTGTCGATCTGTTCACCTGCAGCAGCAGTACGCACTGCATCCTGTATTACTCGATAAAGGAAAAAGATACACCGCTGGGAACAGATGCTCTGGCGCACAACTGGCCAGCAGGGGTGCTATATTATGCGTTTCCCCCCGTCCCCCTGATTCAGGCGACGCTGGAACGTGTACGCATGGGAGCTCTCTCCCTGATACTCATAGCTCCCAGATGGCCACAGAAACCATGGTTCCCAGAAAGGATCTCACTGTTGTCTGGGACACCATGGCAGCTGTCCCCCCTCCCCCCCCCACACACACACAGGGACTTGCTGACTCAGGCCCACGGGTAGCTCCTTTACCCACGTCCAGAATTATGGCAACTTTGGGCCTGGCCACTGAGAGGAACTGGCTGATGGCTTCCGGCCTCCCCGGTAACATCATAAACACGATAAAGGGAGCGAGAGCTCAGTCAACTCAGACTCTCTACACTCGCAAATGGTGTGTTTTTGAGGCCTGGTGTCTAGAGAGGAATATTATCTCATATTCCTGTGACCTGGTCCAGCTCCTCACTTTTCTACAAGACCTACTGGAGAAAGGCTGCTCTTTCTCCACCATTAAGGTCTTTTTGTCAGCCATCTCGGCATGCCACGAAGGCTGGGGAGGCAAATCACCCTGCGCCCACCCTCTCATGATACGGTTCATGAAGGGCGTACTGAGAAAAAGGCCTCTCAGCAGGACTCTGGCCCCTGATTGGGACCTCCAATTAGTCCTGGACGCTCTATGTGAGCCTCCATTTGAGCCTATTAGCAGCATTAAGATAGATTTGTTTTCTTATAAAACTACTCTACTCTTAGCTCTTTGCTCAGTTAAACATGTGGGTGACCTCCACACTTTATCTGTGCACCCAATGTGTACCAGGTTTGCCCCGGATGGGTCAAAGGTCACCCTGTGTCCTAACCCCGCATATGTGCCAAAGGTTCCAACTTTAAATCCCAGAAGTCTGGACTTTGAGCTCTCAACATTTCCTCCCCCCCTCCCCCGTTCTCACTGAGGAACAGAGGAGGCTGAATGCACTCTGCCCTGTTAGGGCCCTGAGTGTTTACCTTAAAAGAACTGCCAGTTGGAGAAAAACAAACCAGCTGTTTGTATGTTTTGCCAATCAGGCTTCTGGCAGAGCCCTTTCAAAGCAGCGCCTCTCACATTGGGTGACTAAGGCCATAAAAAGGGCGTACAGCAGCAAAGGTCAACAGGTGCCCTCTGGGGTACATGCCCATTCCACTCGAGGCCTGGCTGCCTCATGGGCTTTTTTTAAGGGTGTGCCAGTGGCAGAAATATGTGCTGCTGCCAACTGGGCCTCTACAAACACGTTTGCAAAACACTAAAGTTTGGATGTCACAGCAAGTGATGTCACTCAGGCTGTTCTCTCTTTTTTTTTTTTCCATTTATAGATGGCCTCCCTTCACACCTTTTAGCCATCCTCTCACTCCAATATGTTTTTTTTTTTTTGTTTTTTTTTGTTTTTTTTTTAAGAGAGAAAGAAAGAAAAGAGAAAGTAAGACAACAAAACAACAATTATCCACAAAAGAGCACAAGGCAAACACACCCAACCTCCGTCCACAATCCTGCAAAGCACATGACAGAACATAGCAACGAAACATACATACATAAAGACTGATAATATTCATGACCTTGCAGTAGCTTTCTATAAATACACATACCCATTCCTACAAATATGTATACAGTATACATACATATACATTTATATTCATTCATATACCCATCTACATATCTACATATATCTACATATACATCCCTGCATCCATTTGTGTGTGGTTGTGAGCATGCATAAGTGAATAAGGTTCCTCCAATAGAACATTTAATAGCGAGTGTGAAGCATCAGAGACCCGTCCCCCCAAAGCCCGAGACAGACGAAGGGGTGATCAAAGCCCAAGACCCCAGGAAGGACCCCGAGCCCAGAGTCCCCAGGACCACCCGAACAGGACGAGCCACTCGTCCACTCCCCAGGTCCGACCAAGGGGAAGAACCGGACGAACCCCACCAGCGACCACACACAATGACCCCCCGGGGTCAATCGCGACAAATACACAGGTCCCCGCCGGAGCCCGCTGCACCGACGTAGCCCCAGGTCCGGTCACCGAGGCTCGGGCACCGGGGACGCCCATCCCTCAAGCCCAGACCCGACAGGACCAGAGGACACGAGCCCCACCAGGCAGCCACCAGGCCGAGCCGACAAACGCCCAAGCGCCCAGCCCCAGATAGTGAGGGCCCCAGGCACGCCCGCAGGCAGAGGAACACCCACCAGGGGGCCACGTGGCAGGAGCGCAACATTAAGTAGCCTCAGAAGTATCAGAGAGGTGGCAGTCCAAGTCCCAGCCTGACACTTAAACATTCATACACAGACACACTCATTCAGACCCACCCTCATCCTCACCCTCAGTCACAGAAAGACAAACAATAACGACACGCTCCATTCATAATCCCGATGCACACTCTATACCCCCTAGGTCCAAGACATGTACCTGCTCCCTACATGGGGCAGCCCACATCCAAACCCAGAAGGTATGCCCTTTCACTCTGGGGTGGAGAGCAGCAGACATCCAAGATCCGGTCCACCCCGCGCCCCGCCAAATAAACCTTCAACTGAATGGTTTAAGTCCCTGGACTCTTCTATATCTAAATTCCTTTGGAAAAATAAAACTCCACGTATTAGTTTAAAAACATTACAGAAATCTAAAGATACCGGAGGATTAGAACTTCCAAACTTTTATTACTACTATTTAGCCAACAGGTTACAATATATATCAAAGTGGTTAAAACCGAATGCACTAGATGAAACTTGGATAGATATAGAACAAACTTTATGTAATAATATTAGGATTTCAGATCTACCATTTATCAGTACAGATTTAAAAAGACATGTCTGCTTTAAGAGCATCAATATTAGCTCATCTCTGACAGCATGGTGGGAGTATCTGAAAATGACAAAGTCTTCACTACTCCCATGTAGACATACACCTCTCTGGAACAATCCTGACATTCAACAAGAAAATAATATGTTAAATTTCCCAGGTTGGAGAATGAAAGGTATTGAATGTCTGGAACACATATTTGAGGGTATAGACTTTATTCCATTTAATAAATTAATAATACAATATGACATTGATAATAAATATTTCCTACAATACCAACAAATTAAGTCAATTGTAAAAAAGAAATTTAAGCTTAATAAAACATTGTTGGAAACACCAACATGTGTGTTAGAGTTTATTAATTTTCAACCACCCAAATTATTATCTAAAATATACAAAAAATTGTCTAGAATCGATGACTCGATAGCACTACCTGTTGAAAAATGGGAGTCAGATTTATCAATCAACTTTGAACAAAAAATTTGGTCTCAAGTATGTTCAAATACTTTTAAATTGACTAGAATCTCCAATTTACAATTAATACAATATAAGGTTCTCTATAGAGTACATTATACAGGTCAGCGAATGTTTAAGATGGGCTTTACACCATCTAACAAGTGCTCACAGTGCATAAGTAATACACCTGATGATTATATTCACGCGCTCTGGTTCTGTCCACCCGTTCAGAGGTTCTGGGTACAGGTATGTGAAGACTTGTCTAAATGTTTGAAATTTAATATCCCACTCTCTCCATCTGTTTGCTTATTGGGTATCTTTGAAGATGTTATACTAGAAAAAAATACATCCTATATGCTTTTCACTGCCTTATGCATCGCAAAGAAAACCATACTCGTAAATTGGAAAAATAAAAATAATCTTAGCATTAATCAGTATAAAAATCTTCTGTTAGATCATATTAGTCTTGAAACAGCATCTGCCGACACATTGGATCAATCTATTTGGCATTCTTTGATCGGCTCCGTTACGTAGTGAGGGTGGGGGGTCTGGGATGTGGCCTTGTGGGGCATTGGGGCTGGAGCGGGGGTTGGGGCTGCTTGGGCGGGGAGGACCCTGTCTTCGACCTGGGGAGGACCGGGGGGGTTCTGGGGGATATCTGCTAGGGGCGGCATGCGGGCCCTCGGGTGGTCGGTGGCGGCAGTCATGGGTCGCCGGTCGGTGACCCGGCTGTGCTGGGGTGGTTTCGGGGCGGGTGCCGGGGGCTTGGGACTCTGGGGACGTGTCGTCCCCGGGCTTGGGCCTGGTGGGGATCGGTCGTGGGCTCTGGTGGGCGGGTCGCCGGGCATGGGCTGACTGGCGCTCTGGTGCCCGGCTCTGGCCGGGGGCCCTCGGCTCGCTGGTGGGTTGGGGGTTCATATGCTGGGGGGTGGGTGTCTGGGGGCGTGACTGGTGGCCAATGGGAGGGGGCGGGCAAACCCAGCCTGGGTGTCCAATGTGTTATGTGTTCTGAAAGTTGTTAATATGAAGGGTGGGTGTAGTATTTCTTCTGGGGTGGGGATTAAGGGGATGTCCTGGATGATGGTCTTGGACTATGCTTGGCCGGTGTGCGGACCCTGGTTGGGGCCTGTTCTTGGTGCTTCCTGGCTCTGTCGGCGGTTGGGCGGGCGCTCTTGGCCGTGTCGTCCATGTTGGATTTCGTGTCTTCTTGGGCGGCGGGCTGACTGCGGTTCGCAGGGGTCGTGGCGGCCCTGGTGGGTGTGGGCTGTTGGTTCTGCTGTTGGCGGCCCTCGGGGCCGTGTCCCTCTCTGGTCTTGGCTCAATGGCCTGGCGGTCGGAGAGGTGTTTCTTTTACCTCGCTCCTTGGGTGGACCTTGGCGAGCTGGGGGGGTACGCAGGGTCAGCGGGGGAGCTGACTCGCTGTGGGAGCACTGTTCCTGCAGATATTTTTCTCCCCATCCCTCAACACGCACCTCCGCCCTCTTCATCTTAAATTAATACATGTAGGGAATTTGAGTCTCGGGTGTGCTGCAATGGTTTTACATCTCTGTTGTTCAGAGCACCTGGGACTCAATTTTATATACACTTTAGACATTCATTCATAAACATCTTCATAAAAGTCACATATAGGGAATGGAGTGAGCACTATGGCTATGGGTGG
This sequence comes from Garcialebias charrua, assembly GCA_038048925.1. Taxonomy (NCBI): domain Eukaryota; kingdom Metazoa; phylum Chordata; class Actinopteri; order Cyprinodontiformes; family Rivulidae; genus Garcialebias; species Garcialebias charrua. Next base: position 21,679 of record JBBPBX010050653.1, read on the forward strand.
CGGGATGACATCAATCTCGCCCCCATGCCTATGCTCACTCAACATTATGCATTTAGACAATAGGGCCTGGGTTAGAGTTGGAGTGGAGGGGAAACTGGTACAATGCTAGCCTTTGCTCCTTCTCTTTCCCTTTTAAGTACACTTTACAACAACACTCACCAACAGTACATTTGGGGACGGGGGTGTGTGTGTCGGGGTCTTGATTTGTTAATTTCAATTTTATTTATTTATGTATTTATTTATATATATATATATATTATTTATTTATTTTTCTCTTACCCCCCTGGTTGCCTGGCGGACATTCTGGGGGTGGGCCGTCAGGGGTTGTGCTGGGGTGTGGGGGGGTTCGGGGCCTGCGGGGTTGCCGTGGGCGGGACTGGCAGTGCGCTCCCCCTGGGGCTGCTTGGGCTCGGTGTCCTGTCCTGTCCTGTCGCAGGCTGTTCTCTCTAACACGAAGTAGAGAACTGGTAAAATGCCTGCAGTATAAAGGCATTAGTTCTCACAAGCATGCATTTTCCAGAGCATTTTCAGGGCGAGAATGAAATACGTTCCCATAGTCATATGTTGCACCGAGTGGACTGACTGACAAGGGAGCTGAAAGTTATGCACCATAACTCATGTTCCCTGTGTAAGAGTGGCACTCTCTGCAGCTCCAAGATGGCCGCCAATCACTCTCAGCTGACGGCCATCCACCTGATGAGCTACGCTCCTATTTAAGGCTGCAGTCGAGTACTACTCATCGCTGAAGCATTGATTCTTGTTATGGTAAATCGTGCTTCTAGCCAGTCTTGTGTTTATTGCAAAGAGACTTACCTTGTTCTTATGTGCCTACAGTCATCGCGTCTGATTTTGGATCTGGATCCTGTTCCTCGTGCCGTGCCCTCCAGCCACTTGCCTGCCTTCTTTGCCCTTTGGAATCAATTGGAGTTATTGGATGTTCATGGAACCCATCTCCCTTCCTCATCTGTAAGAACAAACAAACATTTGAAAACCAACATTCACAACTGCCCCTGGCCTACTCCTTCTGACGTTCTGCTTCCTCCTTCCTCCTCCAGGGATTCCAGATGAACCACGTTGTACTTTAAACCACTGTAAATAATAAACACTGTTCTTTTTGTACTCTCGTGCCTTGTGTCGTTCTGGGTCTCGTTACAAACTGGGTTACCTAGAAACCATTACAGAATGCTTCAGCCAAACAAAACCCAGAACGAGACCAGGAGCGAACAAGCTAGTTCTTCTCAAACTGGGCGAATGAATCAATTGGAAGAAATGATGAAACAAGTTTTAAGCCAACAGCTCAAAACACAAGCTAACCTACAGGAACTTGGAGGTATGGTTCATGCTATTAATCAGAGACTCACTCCTTCTCCTCCCACAGCCTCGGCGTCTCCACAAGCTTCAAGATCTAACATCAGCTCTGAAAATGATCCTCTGTTTTCACAACAACTGGTAGTAAAACCGTCTGAACTCTTTTCAGGAGACCCAGCTCAATGTGAGGGCTTTCTCCTTCAGTGCGAACTCGCTTTCAGAGGAGCTCCCCAACTCTACTCGTCGGACATAAAAAAGATCACTTACTTCATGCACCAACTGAAAGGTAACGCCCTCCAATGGGCGACTTCGTTCATTCATCAACACGACTTGGACTTTGTCTCGTTTAGGAGTTTTTTAGAGGAGTTTCGCAGGATTTTCGACAGGCCGCTACAGCAACCCAACGCGGAAAAGAGAATGTTGGGGTTACGTCAGGGCCGGCGTCCTGTTGCTGAACACGCCCTGGAGTTCCGCATCCTAGCGGCGCAAACTGACTGGAACGACAGGGCATTACAAGGTACCTTTTTAAACTCCTTATCCGACTATGTGAAAGACCAGATCTCAGCAAGAGATGAGCCTCCTAATTTTGACGCATTAATAAATCTAGCGATCTCAATTGACGAACGTTTCCGGGAACGACGACGTGAACGGGACTACAACTCCCAGAGGGTCTCTACTTCCGGGTATTCAACGTCATCTGCAGGGGGTTACCACAGCAACAGCAAATTCGAAAGATACAAGCCACGAAGTGCTCTGGTGCCATCTTCTGGCTCCCAACCTAACTCACCTGAATCTGAACCCATGCAAATTGGGAGTACACGTTTAAATCCTGTTGAGAGACAAAGGCGTAGAAACTTGAATCTTTGCATGTATTGCGGTGAAGAGGGGCACTTTATTGCCACTTGCCCTGTGCGGGGAAACGAAGATACCCACCAGTAAAACAGGAGATACTGGTGGGTACTTCCTTGTTTACTCCTCTTCATAGGTTTACATTACCCACAGTTATTCAGTACAATCAGAACCGATTCCCTGTTTCTGCACTTATTGATTCTGGTGCAGAACAAAATTTAATTAGCCAAGATTTGGTCAGGGACCTATCTCTTCCTGTCCTTAAAATTGACCCCGTGTCCATTGCTGGGGTTACTGGGGAGACTCTAACACAGATTCGATTTAAAACCACTAACCTACACTTAATAACGTCAGGAAATCATCATGAAGAGGTTAGTTTTTTTGTATTTGACTCCCCAAACACGCAGTTAATTCTTGGTTTCCCCTGGTTACGGGATCACAATCCCCATTTCAATTGGGAACTCGGTAGGGTTGAGAGATGGAGTGACCGATGTTTAAAACACTGTCTCCGCTCTGGCATCTCCAATCCTTCCATAAGCACACCAGGTACAGAAGATATAGATCTCTCTAGCATACCTCCTGAATATCATGATCTGGCCCCGGTATTCAGTAAATGTAAAGCTCTTTCTCTTCCACCTCATCGTCCGTATGACTGCCCCATTGACCTTCTCCCGGGAGCTCCTTTACCAGTTAGCCGTCTCTATAATTTGTCAGGTCCGGAACGTGACTCCATGAGATCCTACATTGAGGAATCCCTTGATTCTGGGATTATCCGTCCTTCTACGTCCCCGCTGGGAGCAGGGTTCTTTTTTGTCACTAAGAAGGACAAGACACTACGTCCCTGCATCGACTATCGAGGTCTGAACCTTATAACCATAAAGAACAAATATCCACTACCGTTAATCAACTCCGTACAAGAACAATTACAACCCGCTACCATATTCACAAAACTGGATCTTCGTAACGCTTATCACCTGGTTCGGATTAAAGAGGGTGATGAGTGGAAGACAGCCTTCAAAACACCCCTGGGACATTTCGAATATTTAGTCATGC
>JBBPBX010050654.1:9268-24888 GCA_038048925.1 Garcialebias charrua
GTAGATAACATAATTTTTATAGATTATTCAAGATATTCACCTTTATTAGCACATACTAGATAAAATTAGCAGTAACTCATTAAGTAAAATTAAGGTCAGCTGCCTTCTACAGTGTGTACATGCATTTCTCCGGGTTGCCGTAGTGTAAGCATCTTGAACTTGAAAGTTCTTATTCTCTTGTTCAGAGTCCTGAGATCCAGGATCGGCCTCAGGGAATTATCCCTTTTGAGCACCAGGAAGTACTTGCTGTAGTGACCGGAGTGTAGTTTGCGTTTCGGGACCAAACTTATTACTCCTTTCTGTAGCATCGTCAATACTTCCTCCCTCAGCACGTGTGCGCGTGCAGGGTTAATATTGGATTGCAGCACCCCTGTGAAGGGGGGCGGCCTCTTAGCGAACTGCAGGTTGAGCCCATAACATATCGTCGTCATGACCCATTTGTTTGGCAGACACGTCCTCCAGGTCTGCGCGTGCGCCATGAGCCTGGAGGGCATGTCCAATTGCTGCTTGTCATATTTGAGTGCGGGAGGGGTGACCTTAGACCCCTCTCGCGTGCGCTCTCGAGCAGGCTGGTCAGCCCGACAGAAGATATTGCGAGATCTGACTGTCTCAGGCAGAGCTTGTGCATCTTGTTGCGGTTCATAGTTTGACCAAGTGGTTTGTGTTTTATAAAAGTGGGACTTGAGTCAAGAACCAGGGCAGTCTGTGCTTTGGTACTTTTATTTTTGTATATGCATGAAACAGTGTTTGTTTTTATTACACATACAGTAGGCGAGTCATGTTTAGTGCGCACACACATGTCACCAGCTCCTTGTAGTGTTTTACAAGTGAAGACTGGGCTCAAAAGGTCAGGTTCCCGTACCGTGTGGGCGGGCAAACCTGTAAAATCATGAATTTGTCCTGTTTCATCAGGCCCGAATCTGCTTTCCACATGGGGTCATCGAAGAGGCCCTCAGCCGGGCCGCCTGATGCTGAAAAGGCTCTCCGTCGCCAGCGGGTCTCTTCCGCGGAGGGCGACGCATGGCTTCCTTGGGGGGTGCAAAGCTTTTCCTCGGCAGCCCCTCGCGGAGGGCTTCCGCCTGTTTGCGTCTTTGTTCCAGCCTGGCCTGGATGCAATCCAGGGCTCCCCCGAAGAGTCCCGTCGGCTCGATCAGGTGCTGGAGGAAGGGGAACCTCTGGTTTTCCGGGAGGTCCGTTAAAGTCAACCAAAGATGGCGCTGGGCGACAACCATTTCCGCCATTGCTCTACCTTGCGTGATGGCTATTGGCCCCATCATGCGGAGCACGAAGTCAGAGGCCCGGCGGGCCTCCTCCATGGTCTCTGTTGCGGCTTGTTCGTTTGTCGTCACCTGGAGTTCCTGCAGCTTTTCTGCCAGGTACGCCTGTATCATGGTAGAGGTGTTCATCGCACGAGCTGCTAGGCCCTGAGCCTGGTAGCACTTTTCGAGCTATTTCTCCGAAGCGCGGCAGGCCCTGCTGGGTAGCGTTGGCTTCGCCCCCGTAGCTGCGGGGGCCAGTTGAGCCGCCAGGGTCTCCTCTATCTGGGGTGCGCTGGTGAGACCTGCTGCCTCCATTCCGGCGACATCCAGGAGCCGGGATAGTGGCAGCGTCATGGGAGCTCCGGGTTCTGCCCAGGAACGCGTGAGCTCCATGAGGAAGTCCGGAAAAATTGGCATTTTCTGCGACAACGTCGGCTGCTGCTTCACATAGAAGTAGTTTCCCGCCAGCCTCGTAACCTGTTGGTGAGGCGTGGGGTCTGGCCACGCGACCTGCAGGGCGTCCGCCACCCTGTGGCACAAGTCGAACAAAGCAGGGACCGACACGTCCGGTTCCGGTAGAACTTGCACTAGGTTCTGGGAGGAATCTACACTTTCCCCTCTGCAACCGTACTCGGCGTCTTGGTCAGACACTTCGGGCATCGAGTCCTCGACGGGGACCGAGGAGTCCGACACGTTCTCATCCCCGACCTGTCCGCTGCATTCCAAGTCCATGTTCTCGAGCTCTGGTTCGGGAGTGAGCAGTTCTGTGTGGCGTGCGGCCTTCAGCGCCGTGGCCTTCTCCATGGTCTTAGCCAACGCGTCCGTGCAGCGTTTCCTCACTACCGCCGGCATCCGACAGCAGTGGGAGCAAGAGTCGGGGTATTCCAGCGCTTTTCTTGCGTGCAGAATCCCTAGGCAGACGGGACAGGCCTCGTGGGTGTCCATTGCCGAGAGGGAGTAGCCGCAGCTGCTGGGGCAGGGGCGCGAGCGAGGGCTTGCCGTCCTGCTGGTTTTCTTCGGAATCTTTGTCCTCCGTCTTCCCTTCTCGGGAGCCATGTCCGGAGACGAGAAGCGTCGTGGCTGTTCCTAGTTTCCTTTTGTTCGAAGACGTCCTCTCCGTCGTCTCGCTTTCGCTGGCTAGCCTGCTAATGGTTAGCAGGGAGTGTTGTGATGCAGTTAGCGCCGTCGAGCGAAGCAGCTGCGGAGAGAGAAGAAAACTTTGAGGTAAGTAGAAAAACGCTGGACTAGCTTTCGCCATCCCAGCATTACGCAGGAAAATTTCTCTGTACGCTCAGTGTAGGGAGCAAGGTCACCTCTGGTTGAGCGACGTGACAACAGAGAAGTCCCACGAAGTTCAGGTTTAAGCGAGGTGAAGGGCAATAAGAGAAAGTAGGATGGGCGTCCGTGTCTTAAATACCCAGAGGGAGGGGACTCTGGCGTGACGTTGACGCCCCGGCCGTAAAGGCGTGAGTGTATTCCTTCAGGTAATCGCGCGGGGCGCAATTTCCCATAGCAATTATGTTGCACCGAGTGACTGACTGATAAGGGAACATGTATTATCTGCAGCATTGTTCATTAAAATAGCTCAACACTATTAATGTATTACAGAAAATATACATACAGTACGCACACTTGATAAAGTATGTAGACCATTGCATTAGTTAATACATTCAGCAAGTACTTATACTTTAATACTTTAAGTATTTTTAAAAGCAAGTACTTTTTTACTTTTACTTAAATAAAAACATTAATATGGTACTTCTACTTTTACTAGAGTACATTTTTGTCTGTTTATTTGTACTTTTACTTAAGTACAGTGTTTGACTACTTTCTCCACTTTCTCTGATATATTATCTGGTCCATTCTAAAAACATGGTATTTTCTACAGTGTGTACATGCATTTTGAATTTCTCATTTTCGTGAATACTGCTGGGATAAATTGCTGCTGACTCATCCTGTAGCTGAAGGCATGGAGTGATTTCACGTAACTCCTCTTGTTCAATAATTCCAGCAGAGCTGACGTGGACTGGTGAGTGGTGTTTAAAGCTAGTGGAGGGCACATTTCCCTGTCCAATACCTGGTAGTAAATCTTTACTAAACATATTTTATCACTCTTGATCGTCTGAAGTTCTGATTTTCTTTTTTATATATGAAAAAGGGTGAGATTAATTTTATTGTGGTATGATGATGTTTATTACTTAAGACTTGTGTCAAAAAAGCTATAGAAAATTGATGGAATCCTTCATGCAAATTGTTTGATTATTGGTCAAATGATATAGTTGTATGTACTACAAAAGTTTTCTCTGACATAATTTTGATAAAATGCAAAAAAATAAAATAAATACATTCTGATAGTGAATATTTACTAAATCAAAGCACAAACAAAGACACAAATATTATATGCAACTGCAACTCATGGTGAAACATACATTATATATTATATGTAAGGACTAAAGACCAGATGGGAAAAACTGACTCAGAGGAAATAAGTGGGAGCACAGAAAAAGAAATAAAGAAAATAGGGAGAAATGATAGACATTTCTTCTGTTTGTGTATCAAATAATTGGGCAGCTCATTGTTGAATATTTGAAAGATCCAGTTTATCTTACTTTGTGGGAGGCAATTACTTAAATTATGTTCCACAATGAAAACCACGCTGACAGACATACACAAATTGCACTACACATGATAAGAACAAAAATGGGAAAGATCCAATTCCTATTGCTGTTACAGAAACACACTGGCCCACACACGGTGCCACAGTCAGAGAAAGATAACGTTTAATTAATTTTTCACAAACTTGCAATAGGAAACTAAGATTTACAGTATATTTGGTTCAAACTCAACATTTTTACTAAAACTGATTAACAGCAGCACACAAAAAGCAAATTATGTTCAAAAGACAGCGAGAAACAATCTTTGCAGATGCAAAAACATTTTCCAGAATGCATCAGAATTCTCTAAAATTCACTAAATGCACAATTTGCTCAGACATGTCAAACCTGTAAAAACACTCAGCACCTGTTGCTTGGTAACCAACAGATGTACTTTTTAACAATAGCAATTTGTGGGATAAAAATGTAATGCACTGTGTGAGCTATTTCATTTACTGCATCAGCTATTGATTGTTGATCATGTCCACCGTCCATACCCCAAAATATACTAAGAAGCCACAATTCAAGCAAAAGAGAAAAACACGAGGGAATGGGTTTTATAGCTGTGCTCAATATCGGTTTAAGAAAATGTCTGCATTACTGCGAGTGCTCCCAAAGATGGCATCAACAGTGAGCTTTTGGACCTGTGTGAAGGTAGACCTAAAGTCACCTATTAAAACCCAATGTTTACTTGGGTATTCCTGTCCAAGTAAGTGGTCCAGGTACCCTCCATTGACGAGAGCAGTGTTAATATTCTGCAAGCACAGGGTGAGGCCAAACCCCATTAATCATGTTTGTGAATGTCTAATCTCAACATTACTTGCACTGGTTTCATTTTCATGGCTGTCTGCAAGATTTATAATGGCATTTTGAGAGAGTATATGTGGAGGATGTGTTTGTGCATGTGTGTGTGTGTGTGAGTGTGTGTGTGCGCGTGTGCATGATAGATGTAATGCACTGTTACAGAAGCATGCTCTCAAATGTGTCACCATGTTCAGGTGAAGAATGTCCTAAACTTGCAGTTATTGCCTTTTGTATGGTAAGCAGGGGCAGCAGCATGTTGACACACAGATCTGTTTTACATATGCTTTGTGTTTGTCTTTACCATTGACTTAGTATCTGCAATTATGAGTCTTGTCAAAATTTGTACAAGTATGACTTGACCTGGCTATTATTTGTTACCATGGCAACATTAAAGGGATTGTGACATGATGTTGGAAATTTGCACATTTGTCACAACATATATACTGTATCTTATATAATTCTGCTCTGTTCGTTTTTGCAAAATAAATTATAAATATATTAAAATTTCATTCCAAGTTATGGTAGTTTTTTCTCTGGAACACGCCCCTAAAAATCTGCGCACTTCCACAAAACGTCATTGTGACGTACCCGTGGGGAGCCACTGCTCCAACGTGCATGTAAATATATGTAAATATCAATGGCGGAGCATGTCGAGTGCAGCATTTCTAATGTTGATCTAAGCGATTTGTCTTCCGTTTTGGAAGTTCTGTTAGTTCTGGTGATGAACAAGTGCCAGCAGGTTTTAATTTAGGTATTCAACCGTATTTATATGAACCTTACCGTTCCGGAAGTTTGTCTTCCTCTGCAGTCTCGGTTCAGACTGACAGCTGCTGCAGAGGAGGGAGGATTTTAGGTTAGATTTATCATTTTAAGACAGTCAATCGTCCAAAACAGGCCTGTGGTTAACACAAACTCCTTTTTTATTTTATTTATCCAATAAAAAAAAAAGTAAAATAAGTTAAACCAGGTCAGATTCGAACCCGGGTCGTTGGGGTGGAGAGCAGACGAGCTTTAAAATGTGCCACCAAGGCATGTGGCATTTTTCAGGTCTACTATACTGTATATTTAAAGGAACCACCCCTCATAAAATTCTGGCTACGTCCCCGTTGTTATGTATTTTTAAATGATGTCTGTGCGATAACGTAACATCAGTAAGTTTATTAATTCCGTGAGGGTTTAGTAATGAGAGTTTTGGACGATTGACTGTCTTAAAATGATAAATCTAACCTAAAATCCTCCCTCCTCTGCAGCAGCTGTCAGTCTGAACCGAGACTGCAGAGGAGGACAAACTTCCTGAACGGTAAGGTTCATATAAATACGGTTGAATACCTAAATTAAAACCTGCTGGCTCTTGTTCATGACCAGAACTAACAGAACTTCCAAAACTGAAGACAAATCGCTTAGATCAACACTAGAAATGCTGCACTCGACATGCTCCGCCATTGATATTTACATATATTTACATGCACGTTGGAGCAGCGGCTCCCCACGGGTACGTCACAATGACATTTTGCGGAAGTGCGCAGATTTTTAGGGGCGTGTCCCAGAGAAAAAACTACCGTAACTTGGAATGAAATTTTAATATATTTGTAAGTTATTTTGCAAAAACGAACAGAGCAGAATGATATAAGATATATATGTTGTGACAAATATGCAAATTTCCAACATCATGTCACAATCCCTTTAAGGGGCTTTTCAGGAAATGTCCAAATGGATGAGATTACATCAGTGAAGGGAAAGAGAAGAAAGAAATACCAGGGTGAGTAAAGTAAGGGGCACAAATAGAGGATGCAATAAGGTGAGGGGGCTGAACCTGGGGGACATAGATTCTACCAAAAGGATCAGCAAAACACAGGTTTACTGCATAACCACATACAGAAATGCACGTGTACAAATGGGCAAACAGGCGGATAATATTTGAAGCATCAATTTATTTCACCCTTCAGTAATTTACTGGCATAAGATGATCACACCACTAAGTGCATGAAAGTTTTGTGGTCCAGTGACAGTCAGCAAGTGCTGAAAGAACAGGTCTTTTTTTTTTTTTACCTCTGGCTAATAGTCTGCTAGGAGACCTAAATTAAAATGACCCTTCTAAATGGTAGACACAAGGCATTTCGTCTAGACAAAGACTGTCTAGAGACATTGGTTGATTGATTGATCTTCAAACTAACAATCAAAATGCGGACTGAGAGCAAATTAAAAAAATGGATTAAAAAACTTGGATAAATCATTAATTTCGGACTTTAAAATTATGACTTATTTTTCCCCAGAACATTTAAATGGTAAATGGACTACACTTATATAGTGCATTTCTATCTTATCAAGATACTCAAAGTACTTTACAATCTGTGTTCTCATTTACCCATTCATACAGCACTCTACTAGATCTCTACAAAGTTAATCTGAATCTGTAGAAACTAATCAGTGCTTTATCACATTCATACAACGATGGGGCAAACATCAGAGGCAATGAGGGGTTCAGTGTCTTGCCCAGGGACACTTCAGCATGTGACTGCTGGTGGAATTGAACCCCCAACTCTTGCATTGGAGGATGACTACTCTAACCACTCAGCCACAGCCACCCTTCATTTAACTACACATCTGTGAAACTGTCAGTAAAAAAAAAAGATGACTCTTGAAACCCATTCAAGTCCTCTCATGTGTCTGTCTAGCAGCAGTCCTTAATTCAAGTTTTTTTTTTTCTATTTGTAATAGTTGATACCTCTACAGTTCAACAGCACAAAACAAGAAAGGGTTTGAAGTTTTTACAAATCTGTCAACCACCTTTAAAAATAGGAGAAGAAAAAATAATTTTACCTTCAAGGTCATTGTCTAAATCGATGTAATCCTCCAAATCTTCACTGTACGGGATGTCAGCTAAAAGGTATTTAGATTAATTAATATGGATTTGTTAAAATGCAACTCAAGCACAACAAGAAAGTTCATGCTCAATAATCCAGGTACCAAATCCAATAATTCTCAGTCGGGTCATCTGGACAGTTTCTTTTTTATAGAAACGTTTCGCCCTCCATCCGGAGGGCTTCATCAGTTAGAGGAGTTCCAGTAAACTGTTTCCCCACCAAGCAGTAAACACCTTAAGTGGACCAACCAGTTTGCTGGAGCCAAGATGGTTCCTGGGGGCTGTCCTGTCCCTCGTCGACTCATCCCAGGCAGGCAGCCACAGCCAAAGTGGTTCAAGGAAAGAAAGTTCATGCTCAATAATCCAGGTACCAAATCCAATAATTCTCAGTCGGGTCATCTGGACAGTTTCTTTTTTATAGAAACGTTTCACCCTCCATCCAGAGGGTATCATCATAAAAAATAAAAAAAATGTACCCAGGTAGTCTCAATGAGCCACGATGACTCATTTTCAAGAGAGACCTGTTTAGGGAGCAGATGGTGGGGGTTGAGGGCCTTGCTCAGAGGCCCAGGGTGGGGCGAATGAGGGTGGAGGCAGGTGTGGGTGTTTCACCTTTTTCGACCCACATTTTTTTATGTTGTCTTACCGGAGCTTGAACCGGCAATCTTCCAATCACAGGCCCACTGTCTCTAACCACTGCACCACCACTCCCCCAAGTCAGAGGAGTTCCAGCAAACTGTTTCCCCACCAAGCACAACACATTTAGCTGAATAAATATTTCAATGCTTAAAACTATACATGCACGGACAGACTACAAATGTTTAACACTATCAGCTACATCACTGTTTTAGATACTGCACATGAACAATATCTATTTTGACTATTTTAATGGAGAATCTAAAGTAGACAACACAGATCTTATATTTTTAGTTGGTAATTGCCCACTGTTAGGAAGCTAGTTTATTAAAACAAGGTCAAAAATTAAAATATTACAATTGGAAACAAGGGTGAACTTTACATTTACAAAATAGGTCAAAATTCAGTCCAAAAACGTATATTTGGGATTTATAGCTTGCAGTGAGCAAAAACAAACATGTTTAGTGACATCACAGGATTCTAAATGGACCGACCCTGGGTTTAACCTAAAAAAGAAGTATGATTGTTTCTTCAATGATCTACTGTATTTACCATCCAAGTCCAGACAGCCATCTGTTGCCATTAATGAATATATAAAAAGGAAGTTATTATTTAACGAACTCTAAGATTTTCAAGAAACTCCTGTTAAAAAAATATGTATATCGCACAAACACATTTCCCTGAAAGTATACTACAACATTTTCTTAACAAGTACTGTAGGATTACTGTAGACAATTGCTGTAGGACTACCAATAAAACAAAACCAGGAAGGTCTTCATTAGAGTTTTATGCATTTATATCCTTTTCCAGCAAACAACATTATAGCCCATAACTTGTCACCATTTTTTCTCTTTTAACAGCAAGGTATTAACAGTTAAAAAACTAAGATGGATAATATTTATTTCTATATTTTGGATAATACCAAACAACGTTTGTGTTACTATGTGAATATATGTGTGCTGAGCACTGTGTTTATCCAAGTAGACACAGTTTGTTGGATGTACATTCTCAGTCTCAGAATCATCTGCATAAACACAATCTATGCTTAGCAAACACATTTGTCTAGTACAGTGATACAATTGTTATTTGGGTGAGAAAACAAGTGAAAAACTAAATAAATGCATAATGCAAAAGTGTACAAGTTTATACTTAGCTAATGTGGTGATGTTCCTCAATGATATGTCATTTTTGAAAAAGACGTTATATAAACCTGAAAATTTGTTTTAAAATGGGCCCTTGTTTGGCTAGCCTTTAGCCTAGCATAGACAAAGACTTCTGTTCTTTACCCAAACTTGGTATTTTATGACTGATGTCACAGCTGATACTAACTACTGATCACTATCTGACAAAACATCACTTCAAACATCATCAGACTATCCCTTTAATTGTCATTTAAAAAACAGTTGTTTTACGTTTAAAACTTTACTGATAATTTATAATATGGTTCAATCAAATTACCAAGAGATTTCTAAACTTCAGGAAATGTCACAGAAAAAGACTGAATTTTATGAAAAAATGAAATCCAACTGCTGTTAAAAGTTTTAAGAGGCTAAATAAATAAAATCATTTTATTAAAATAAAACAGTTTTAGCATTTCTGCTGGCTAAACTGTTCATGCAGTCAAAATGAAATAAATATTATAGTTAATTTCTTGTTTGCTTTGCTTTTACAAACAATAAATTGGAACCAAAAATGTATTAAACGGCATATTTTATTTAGCTAAATTGTTAATTTAATGGATACCTGTGGTATTTTAACCAAAGCAGGTGACACATTCCATTTACTTTCTAAATAAAATTAAAGTGTGGAGAAAAAGACTAAATATTACTGTATGTTGAATTAACATACTTATGTAAGGCTCAATCCTAATCCAAATATGAGACATCCACAAACAGACAAATCATGTGGTCAGATTTACCCGGTCTGATCTCATTGTAGAGAGGCTCCTCTGGTGTAGCTGGCGATAAACAGTGGAAAGGACATCAACGAGAAAAACACAGATTAGTTTTTAAATGGCTCTGTGCTTAGGGGTTAGGCGTGGGGCAAAATATTATAAACTACTGTAGACTTGAGGGCCTCTGGAACTCCTAATGTCTTTAGATGTGTTATATTTAACTAACATCTCAACCAACTTGCACTATCAGTATGACCAATGAAATATCAAGGGAATAGCACTGCTTATCTTCTCAAAACAATGTTCTGTAAACATTTATTCAAGGCAACTGCAGGCCTCACTGACATATTTTACATTTTTCTTAGAGAAAATTGCTCTATCTCCCATAGTGAGGAGACCGACTGAAAAAAATGTGGACCAGATTTAATGTATCGAGATCTTCATTATCCATTCCGTAAAACGTGTTTTCTCTACCTGTCTCTGGGATCTTAGAGAATAAATCAAGAAAGGCGTTCAATACAGGATCAACTGGACTTTATTTGTTGCAGAAAACGTTTCGACTTCTGTCCAGAAGTCTTTTTCAATTCTGAATGGAAGCTGTGAGAACGAGAAGTTCAGAAGACAGAAGTCGAAACGTTTTCTGCAACAAATAAAGTCCAGTTGATCCTGTATTGAACGCCTTTCTTGATTTCATCATGTCCTGGACGACTGAGAATCTTCACCAGCTTAGAGAATAAAATTAACCAACATATGTTTGTTTATCAAAACAAGACTTTTACAGAGTCTGAACTACCAGGGCCTTAGATTGCTTAACAGGTTGACATACCATACCATACCATTTTATTTATAGAGCACTTAAAACAGCGACAAGGCCAACCAAAGTGCAAAGACATCAGTAATGCATTTTACAGTTTATATTCCAAAACTACAGAGGCATGGTGAATGCAAGATAGCACGATGGTCAGTGTGGCATAACAAGGCCAGATGGTTTACTTGGCTGGATCATGATTTTGGCAGCCATGATATTGTAAGCTTGTTTCCTGAATGTGTCAGCATCAGAGAACAGCAAAATGCAGATTACCGTATTCATGTTAGAGGCAAGGGTTTGAATTCAGTTGCATTGACAAAAAAACACACTTGAAAGCAGATACAGTACATTCAATAGATGGAGGCCTAATTGGCTGCTGTTGAGTCATCTATCTTACAAAAAGAATTGTCACATCAGGAAGCATCACTGTTTCAGACAAGACAGTAATATCTGGTTTTCTTCAAGAAAACAAGAGCCTGAATAGCATAGCTTTATTGGTTATAATCTGGTTATGTAATTATTCTGCAAATGACAGCATTCTTTTAGATGAAATAGACAAAATGCAACAATAAACCTACAATAGGAGGTCTCCTGCTAAACATAGAAGAGAAATAAATTATTATTTATATTTTGTAATTCCAAATTGAAATTCCAAATGGACCCTTAAGCTGTACTTCCTGTCCCTCTGTATTTCCGAAAGGAACAGAAGAGGTCTCAGCATGTGTGTAGCCACTTTCTCTCAAGCCTTTCTTAGGACATGAGGGAACTGTTTCCATTAGGTACTGGTAAATGTTGATTTGATCCTTGGTGATGCATGTGAAGTGGCAGATTGCAGGGTGTGGGGTCAACATAGAACTGGGTGTAGAGAGGTGATAAGAGGTAAGGGAAGTGAGGAAATCAGTTTCAGCAAGGAAGCACTCCAAGCAAGCAAAAAACAAACAAACATGTATGCATATCAGTAACCAAAAGTGCACAGGACCTGTTGAATTTACAAGCCTTCTCCTTGCAATGGTTAATAGTTTGTAGTGAGCGTGCACACAACTCTGAAGTGGATTTAAACATGACAAGAACTAACTGCTTCATTGTACGTTTAGGGATAACACACTGAGGAGTGGTAAAGGTTCATGTTGAAAGAGTTTTTTTGAAGTTACCTTCTACGTCATTACAGTCAAAGTCTGGAGTGAAGCATGGATGGAGACAAAAGCACACACAGATGCATGAAAGCAAAGCAAATGCAAACTGCTGAAAACAGCACATTTAATATGTCAATAAAATGAGAATTCACAATGTAAACCTCAAACAGCTGTGACATGACTTGGATATTGCATAGCAACCTTGCGGCCAACAGAAAAGTGAAGCATTGGTGTGTTCTGTAACTGAGACATATGAGAAAGAAAAACTTGCATTTTCCAGTTATGCATTCATTCATTCATTCATTTGTTCATTCATTCATTCATTCAACCTTTATTTAAACAGATAAATAACATTGAGCCTCGGAGACTCATTTACAAGTGAGACCTGTTTGCAACAACTATCTTGTAAGCCACAAGATGTAATTAAGGTTCCAGGAGATCCTAAACACTAGAATGGATGATGGACAATAGCATGAAAGCTACAAAATGTATGATAGTAACATCGGAAATGGAAAACATGGATAATTGCAATGCTGAATTGAGTGAGGTAAACAAATGCAGTCAAGAATGAAACAGCATCAAAAATGACAAAAGACAACATACCTTTGACCCGTTCCCCACGATTGAGCTGGATCTCTCCCTCCCCCTGCGGGGTGTAGGGCTTGACCACGATAAAGGTACGTCCTGGGACAGCGCTGTAGAGTTTCCGTTTGGGCCTACGGGGACCTATCAGTGCTGGAGGGGTGTGATGAGGTGGGCTTGGGTCCCGCTGCACTGAGCCAGGGCTGTAAACAAACACATACGTTACTGTGGTGATTCCAGGGAGCTGATAACTGAAGCCCGTTGTCACCGACATGGTGAGTGGGACAGCGACCTGGTGACAACCCCTGGTTGTTATGGTTGCCAAGGAGGGATTCATACAGAAGCCCAAATACCTGCCAATCAACAGTCAGTGATCCACTGGAAAGTCATGAGAGGATAGTGAACTCCTTCCAACCACCCAATTCCTTTCACTGTTCTTTCTTCAACATCAAAGACAATGTCCTTCTTCTCCTTTACCCTCTCCTTTTATCTGGACCCTCTCTAGCTCGCATCCTAGTCGAGGTAGAAGAAGAAATATGTATCTGTAAAAGGACCAGTCCAGTTTTCTTTCCTCTGTGGCTCTATCAGGTCCGAGTGGAAGTGCCCCTTAGTCAAACACATCCTGAGTTTGGGTACTAGCAGAAGTCCTTTCTAGAGAAAAAAACAATTTCCCAGTACGCCGTCCCCTCCAGATGCTTCAGGCTGAGCTACAAATCTTGCCTCGTCCTTTGGTCCTGGTTCTCCTGATGTGGAGGAGAGGTTAGGTCTGCTCCCAAACTCCCGCTCCCTCTCCCAGGAGTCCCACGCCGTCTGTTTCTCCTCTCCCCTGCACCCCTCGCACATATGCTCACTCACACTCACACACTCTCTGCTGCTGCTGCTGTGCTCCGTGGCTGCCCTCCGTTTTGACGGCTCGCTCACACTTGCACACCACAAGCCCTCTATGTGCATTCTAGCTGTGCACACAGGCACAAACACAGACAGCCCCCTCCACTCATGCTAACATTGCACCTTCAACAGCATGGTGTGCGCCGCCACCAGCATGTCGCTGACACGTCGCTGACACACACACAAGCCCTGGAACACGATTGATCTCCTTCTGCCCGTCTGTCTGAGATTGTGCATGCACCATAGCTCCCTGAGGCAGGCTGTGAGAGTATGTGTGTGTGCGTCTGTATGTACACTTGTGTGCAGCTGGCAAGAACGTGGAGGGTGGGGAGAGTGCAAGAGCTCCAGCCCATTTGGTTTAATTGTCGCTCCTGACTCATTCTCCTTGCCTTGAATCCCTTTCATCTCTACCTCGCTCACTCACTTCCATTTCACCCTTACTTTCTACTCCCTCTCTACATTTCTACACACTGCATCTTTGTTCTCTTTCCTTCTTTCTCTCTAGCGATGGATTCTAATATAGCAGCAGAGCTCCGCCTAGTCTTCATTCATCATCACCGCTGCTTTGTAAGTTGCATTCAGCATCATTCTGCTGCTGGTGTTGTGAAATGTTTTCCTCAAGCAACTTTTAAATGCACAACAAAAACACATATAATATACTCAGATATTAATCAAACACATGTTTAATAAAAACATGTGCTATTGTTATTGCTGACCTGATCTGAAAACGGCATTTGTCTTCAACACAAATACAAACAGAAAATTGTAAATGTACAGTATTAATGTCAAAATCAAAGTGTAGAACATCAGCAGCCACATATCAAGTAGCGAGGGGGTTCAGGCAGGCAAAAGATGAATACCGTATACACTTTTTAAATAGTTTATTAGACACACTTTGTAATAACCAATTAGTGGTTTTTTTGGCTGTATAATGTATGTACCTCAGTTATTTGTGAAACAGATTTTTGTTTCAAATTTACATGACAGCACTGAACTGCTGCCCCCAAATTCTGGGAAACAGTTGTGAGAAGCAGTAAATAGTTCTCAGTATGTACTACTATGAGAACCAGTGGTTAATTTGAGCTGGATCCTGCCGGAACAAGATACGGGAACTCTCTCAGTTTGACCGCTTGGATCTGGCAACTCTTTCATTGGATCCGCCAACTCCGTCCCTAAAAGTCCAAAGCCATTGCGCCTTTTTATTTTGAGTACAGTATATATAAAAAATACAACGAGAGGAAACGTTGCCCATTCTGTTAAGGTGTTGTGCCAAAAGGTGATTCTCTGCCAAAAACGATCGGGTAAAATCGGAATCACTTTTTGGCACAACACCAGCCGCACCATGCTCCTGCCGGCAGAAACGCGGACTACATGTCCTTCGACGAATATCTTCATCCACCTTCAGCTGTGCGCAATGGTTGTTTTACGCACAGCGTCTCCAGACAGCTCTGCAGGACGCACGCACAACTGATGTGTCTGAACTCCTGCACCATGGTGCATAACATTTCAGGCTTAATAAATAAGCTTACAGTAAAAATAAATAAAAATAGAGCTGTAAGAATTATGACTAGAAAACATTACTGTCACCCATCAAGCACATTATTTTTTCAACTGAAGTTATTGAAGTTCCATGATTTGGTAGATTATAATATTTTATCAGTTATGTATAGAGCTCAGAATAACGCATTAACTTTAAATATCCAAACACATTTTGTTAAAAGACAAAGTTGTTATAATCTCAAGGGAACAGAGATATTTGTAAAACCAAAATTCAGAACTAGTTTGAAGGGACGGGTCCACCTCAATCCAGGGAATTGGATTATGGAATGATTTGGAGAATGAAGTTAAAAATGCCAAGTCAATGTGTACATTTAAGAAAATGAGCAAAACTGAATTGTTAACAAAATATATATGAAATTGTTTAATGTGTATTGTATTAGAGATAAAAAATTAGAAAGAGTTATTCATTTTGTTCTGTTACTTGAAGATTAATTTTGTTTGAACTAATTGTTTGAAAAAAAAAAGGCAGATATATAAAAAATTTTTTTTATTTCTGCTACCTTTCATTTTTTTATATTTTGTGTGTTATCGTTTATGGG
>JBBPBX010050656.1:0-24886 GCA_038048925.1 Garcialebias charrua
TGTAAGAATTAAGTAGGAGGTCAATATTAATACTGACCTCTTTACCTTAATTAATCTACTTATTCAGATTGAATAGTAAATTCACGGATTCTGTTCTTTTTCAGTTTACCCAATATTTCTGTGATCTTTATGATGGATAAATAAACAGAGCCATTAAGTGACAAAGACGTTAACTTAGTTTGATATGTCAAAGAGACACTATCATTTATTTAAAATAAATCAACTAAATTAACACCATTACACTTGATTGACATGATTTCACTTTCTTTCAATTCAAATACGTCAGCACACTTAAATTCAACACAACAGACATAAATATTGGATGTTAACATATTTAGTCTGTGGGCTCTTTTAGCTTAAAAATATAGTTTCCAGCTTAGATAGAGAGGGGAAAGAGTAGGAGGAATAAGAGGTTGGAGAGATTAAGTTATTTATCTCGAGTGTAACCAGAGATGACACATTCCATCCGACTTCGGCTAAATCCCAGGTACGTTTGTAAACCGCTCTTTACCTTTTGACGATGCGTCTGATAAAGATATTGCCAGCCTCCCAGGTGCACGGAGTCCTTCCGGCCCTCGTACGTCTGAACTGGTCGTTTACTTCCAACGTCTCCTCGGATCCGCGTCAGCCGTCAGAAACATGTGGCAGCTTCTGGCTGACTTCAAGACGAGATGTTTCTCAAAGGAAGTTCATTAAGAACTTTGGAGCTTTTGCTCGGGGAACTGGATGGAGACGTCCATCAGTTCTAGCTGACAAGTTAGTCTTTGGCTCTTGACCAAGCTTGACCAGCTGCAAGGCAGAGAGCTTTCAGGTCTCCGTCCATTCAAACTCTTTGTCCATTCAAAGACTGAAGCGTTTCCGCACAGTTAGAACTTAAAAGCAGGAACACAGAGAGGAGTTCACTTGCTTTATCAAACCCAAGGTTACAAGCCAGCAGCAGAGAGAAATGTTTAGGAAAAAAGACAGATAACGCTGGAGCCCTGCTCATCAGACTGTCTCTGAGTTTCTAAACAAAACCGTCCGGTCTCTGTGACCCGAAGGCTTCACCTTTAAACACAGCAGTGAAGACAGTAATTAACACATTTCAGAATAACACAGCATAAAAGCACATATCATGAAAATGAGAAAAGTTATTCTTGATTACATTAGAATAAAATCAAGATATAGAAATAGTCTCTTTTAGTGACTATATGTCCTCAGATTATAACTAATGGAATAATTGTGTTAAATGTCCTGCTTTACTGAGAGGTCAGTAAAGGTCATCACTGGACAGTTCAAAAGTACACAGGTGTCTTAAAAGTGGACAAGGTCATGTCCACTACATCTCCCCCCTTTTGGAAGCCATCGCCAGTCGTTGGGGATGGGGTCCAACACGAAAGGAAACCTTGAACTGTCTCTGATCTTGAAGTAATCCAGCAAGTGGAAAAGAAAAATCAAAAATTATAATCCCATAAAGTTTTGGAAATTCCATACTGTTCAGAGGTAATCCCATTGCGAAAAGCTTTTAATCCCTCGGAAAACAAAGTCTGTTAACTCCTGGAAAACAAAGTCTGCGATCCTTTGGAAAACAAAGTCTTATAATCCACAGCGGTAATCCCACAGCAGTAAATCCACAACGATTAGTTTTGTTGATTGATCAGCAACAATTGTTTTCATAATCAGCATGTAGAGGGGATCCCTCGATTGACGCAGAGGAGGCGACCCTTGGATGAAGGTTGAAGACCAAGCGTTGGAGCTGCAGGTCCCCACATCGAAGGTTGTTGGCTGGTTGGTCTCCAGTCAGTGCCACTCTGGTTCTATGTGTCATGCAATTATGTGGTTTTAGGTGGGCTTATGATTGGGATTTTACATTAGGCCCTACCTATATGCACCTGGTATGTAAGCTATCATGGTTTAGATCAGCTATAATTACCAATTAAGGGGTGGATCAATTCTGTAAATTAGATATAGGGATCTATACCTATAGAATTTTGGAGGGCTTCTGTAACGAAGGCCTCTAATTCCAAACTATTCCTCCATTCATTACTTAGTTTAGGTTAAACTAAAGTAGAAAAATGAAATATAGTTTGATCTAAATGTCTGTTGTCTTTTAGACGAACGACGTAGGATTTGGTGTACCTAATAAATTTTGAAGTCTATGGCGAGACTCATCAAAATGAATAGATAATCTAGAATAGAAACGATCGAATCGGTTCAATTTAGAAATCGTGAGGCCAGTGTAGTTTATGGTACCTTGAGTAGCTTTAAACTACATTGACTCTTCAACGGTTGAGATTTAACAAAACGAACTGCATGTTGGCATAGTTAAATCCATCTTATGCATTAATCAATGTTAATACAAAACCTTTTTTGGCTGGGAGTGTCCAGAACCACAACAATATCTCAAATAATGACAACAGTAATGACTAAACAACAAGGAAACAACGTTTCACTGCTTCGACACACTCTTGTCGTCAGATTCCAAAGTGCAACACACAAGAAAACAGGTCTCAACTTTATGACCGAGGTCAACTTAAATCTTGTGGATTTAAATGGTTGTTAAGATTAGTTTTTGTTGTGGGTGTTGGACTTAGCGTTTCTAAGTTCAAGTTGGACAATGCGACTTATAGGGTGGGAAATATGGTAGTTTAAACCTGATTAGTTTATTTACTAACTTGTGTTTGGACGACCTTATTATCCCATGAAGTCGGTGAGTTTGTGAGATCTTTGTCTTTTGTGGAGTCATTGAACGCCTTGTAAGGTTTGATCTGATTTCGATGTACCCATTTAGCAATTGGCTCTTTGCGGCCTTTGCTGATTTTGATCTCGTAGACGACTGAGGACACTTTGTCTGTTATCAGATGAGGTCCAGTCCACCTGGGCATTAGTTTGCGGGCGAGAGTTCCGGTCCCGGACTCTCCTTTCCCGGTTGCTGGGGCGAACGTATAGTACCAGACTCTGTCTCCCACTTGGAGTTCATTGTGAGAGGCCTTCTGGTCATAGTACGCCTTGCGTCCTTCAGCGGACCTTTCCAGGTTTTTCTGGGCGAAAGCAAAAGTGTTTCTGAGGTGTACATTCAAATCTTTCATGTATTGTTGTGTAGTGTAGGCTGTCGCCATGACGGCGTCGCCTGGTTGGTACAACAGGTGTAGAGGGAGAGTCATCTGTCGACCGGTCATCATCTCGAAGGGAGAGATGCCAGTTGATGTGTGTGGAGTGGCTCTTATGGCCATGAGGACCAGAGGGAGTTTCACATCCCAGTCCTTGTGGTTTGCAGCCACGTATTTCTTCAAAATACTCACCACAGTTCTGTTTGCTCTCTCAACTTGGCCTGAAGCCTGTGGGTGGTAGCCGACATGAAAGTTGGCCTTGACGCCTAGCGTCTTCCACAGTTCTTTCATCACTTCACCTGTGAAGTGTGTACCTTGGTCTGAGTTCACCCGAAGGGGAAGTCCAAACCTTGAGAATATATGATTCATTAACAACATAGCAGTTGTTTGTGCTGTGTCGTTAGGAGCTGGTAGGCATTCTACCCATTTGGTAAATGCACAGGTTACCGTGAGAAAATATTTATTTCCTCTAGAGCTCTTAGTGAGTGGTCCAACCCAGTCGATCTGGAGGTCAGACCATGGGAATGCAATGCCTCTGCTTTGCAGTGGTGCTCTGTGAAGTGGTCTGGTTGGCTGAAACTGGCCACAGACCACGCACCCTTCAATGTAGTCCTTGACATCCTTTTTCATTCCAGGCCAATAGGCAATTTGTTTTAATGCCGTCAGCGTGGCTTTATCTCCTTTGTGTCCTGCGGACGGGAGATCATGGGCATGAACTAACATCACCCCCCTTTGGTCATGGGGAACCACGAACACAGGTGAGGACGTTGGTCCATGAGCGAAAGTTAGGATGCCCTTGATTAGTTTAAGCTGTTTGCGCAGCTGATAAAGGACTTTAAGGTCTGGATCGGAATCCAGTTCGTCTTTAGACGGAGTGTTCTTGTCCGGATCAGTCAGATACAGTATCATGGAGTTGATAGCAGGATCCGACTTCTGAAGTTGGATGATGTCAGGGTCAGTCAGTGCGGGTCGTACGGAGACTGCGTTGTCAGCAGGTTTGTCCGCGGCCTGTGCACGTGTGACTGCCATAACTCTGACTGAAGGTTGTGTTGGCAGAGTCTCGATTAACCAGGAGGGGTCGAAGGACCATAGAGGACCTTCGTCGGCTCCTTCTTTGGCTAAGGAGTCTGCAATGTCATTGTAGTGTTTGTCATCGCCAGGGACTCTAGAATGCCCTGGAACCTTCTTCCAGTAGATCTGTAAGTCATGTGATGTCACCAAGTGATCACACGCTATGAAAAGCTCTTTGTGTTTGACCACTTTTCTGTCGCTTGTTAGGAAACCGTTCTGTTTCCACACAGCGAGGTGACAAGCGAAACTCAAACGAGCATAGTTAGAGTCAGTGCAGATGACTAGCGTCTTGATGGAGCGTTCTACTACAATCTGGAGAGCTATTAGGATTCCTGCAATCTCAGCATACTGAGAAGTCTGAGATCCTAATTTGTAGCTGAAAGTTATCTGCTCTTGGCCTTGGAGGAGGACCCCTCCAACACCTGCTCTGCAGATCTTGTCGCGGAGGAATGAAGATCCATCCACGTACAATGTTGTCATATCTTTGCAGATATTGTCATCAAAGAAGTGGTGATTCGGGTCTTCAGTTACTGGGGTTTTTACCTCAACCGGCGGCTGGGTGGCTGGTACATCTTGTGTACACTTCTGGCAGATTGCCAAGTCCGTCCCCAGATGAGACTTCTTGTTCTGACCATAACGGATGTCTAGGTTAAAACTTTGAAGTGCCATGAGCCACGTTGCAACACGTGAGTTTGTCACCACACCATCTCTGATGCGTTCACTGTTAAGGAAGGTCACTGGCTGGTGTTGTGTTTCCACAATGATTTTCTGCCCACCAATGTAGCTGGAGAAATGTTTAACTGCCCACACTGTGGTCAGTAAAGCTTTCTCACAGTCTGAGAATCTCAATTCGGGGCCTGCCATCGTTTTGCTGGCGTAGGCTACTACACGTTTGTCTCTGTCGTGTATCTGGTATAGACCTGCACTTATGCAATGAGCTGAGAAGCCCACTTCCAAGTAAAACTCTTTGTTGTAGTCCGGGTAGACTAAACAAGGGGCTGACTTGATCCTGTTTATAAGAGCGTCCATAGCCTGCTGCTGTTTGTCAGTCCAGACAAATGGAACGTCTTTCTTAAGGAGTTCAGTCAGTGGCTTTGCAAGGTCTGCATAGTTCTCTATGAACTGGTTCGAGTAGTTACACACGCCAAGAAAACTTTGTAGTTCTTTGAGACTGGTGGGGACTTTGAGATTGTCAAGGCCTTGGGTGCGAGTCAGCTGTGGTTGTACTCCGTCTGGACCTACAAGTAGGCCAACGTAGTCCACCTTGGTTCTGCACCACTGGCACTTCGACAGTGATATTTTAGCACCAGCAGTTGTTAGCTGATTCAGAACGTGGTCGATCTCAGCCAAATGTGAGTCCAGTGTTGGCTGCCTCAAAAGGACATCGTCCACGTAGATCAGTGTTCCACGCTCGTGGGCGTCTGGACATGCTTTGTTCAAGAAGATGTTGAACTCTGCAGGTGAGTTAGCGTAGCCAAAGGGACACCTGTTAAAGGTGTATTGACGGCCACCAAAAGTGAAAGCTAGTTTGTACTGGTCCTCGGCGCGCACAGGGATGGTCCAAAAACCAGAGGCGACGTCGAGGGTCGAGAAGTACTTACCATTGGTGACCTTGGGCAGTTCCTGTTGGAGTTGCGTCATAGGCCATCTGGATAAGGGAACTTGTTTGTTTAGCTTTCGGTAGTCTATAGTGAGTCTCCACTTACCATTTGGTTTTAACACCGGCCATAAAGGCGCAGAGTAAGTGCTGTTACAGTATCGGATGATACCTTTTCCTAACAGGTCAGCAATGATTTCCCTGATAGGTTGATGTGCTGCCAGAGGAATCTTGTATTGTCTGACAAATGCAGGTGGAGCATCAGGCGGGGTTGGAATGCTCACTGTGTGGAGCGTGGTCAACCCACAATCCATCGAGTCAGTTGAGAATGATTTTTCATATTTTAGCAGAACTTTGCGAAGTTTGTCCCTGTCTTCATCAGTTTCCAAGGCGTCGGCCTGAGCGACCACCTGGTCTATCTGTGAAGCAAATGAGAGCGGTTCTTGTTCTCTGGGGAGCTCCAGTGAGTCCCCTTCAGTGTCATAAAACCTGTCAACAGGTAGTGCACTGTAAGTTTGAGGGCCTAGACTTTCTCCTTGGTTGAAACCGAACCTGTGGACAATGTCCCGGTCGGACTCAGTGGGGGAGAAAAGAGCTATGGCCTGTGTTGGTTTTGTGAACAAGACTCGCCCCGAATGATGACTTGGGATCAAGTTTTCTGGGAGTCCTCCCAGAAATGGAATGCTTAGTTCAAAATCATGAAAATCAGTAGAGATCAACCATCCTAGCTGTGAGCGCTTTGGGATCAGTACCTCTTCTGTGCTCGTGTTACACACAGCGACAGTCGTGGTTCTGCCGTCGAGGGTCACTTGGCATGTGGCCTCCATGGACAGTCCTAAGTTGAAAAACATAGGAGATGGTTGAAAGCATGCCTGTTTTGTTCTAATAGCCTGTCCTTTCATGATGTGAATCATCACCGGCTTGTTCATAACCTGAGGTGGCACCACAGTGTTATGGCTGTTAGCAACCTGGCAGACCTCTGGAATGGTCTGTCCAGCCTTAAGGTTCTCTGTGGTTAACACAGGAGAGTCCTTCGTGGCTGTATCTAGTGACCACAGTGCATTGTTGTTGACGTCCACTCGGACACCTAATCTTACCAAAATGTCGGAGCCTATGTAGGTTGCATGTGGTAAGTTCGGGACCACGAGGAACGGGTGATCCAGTTCTCGTTGGTTCCAGATTAGTTTAAGGTCAATGATCCCTTTAGCAGTCATTACCTGTTTATCGTTGGGGTCTAACGGGAAGCGGAAAGCCTTTTTGTTCATTCCGAGACCCAACTGTTTCTTAACCAAGGTTCCAAAGAAAGCTTGGCTGATCGCTGATTTCTCCGTCCAAGGGGACAGAACAGCATCATCGGTGTGGGATCCTTGAATCTCAACACCTTTGACTACCTGTGGTAGGTAGTGTTCGGTGAGTGCCAACTGTTTCAGCTCGCAGAGGGGGCTCTCTTGTTGGACCTCTACTGCCTCACCTGTAGTTGGAGGTTCACCCACAGGGATTGTGCTCTCGTCTGAGCATTCCCTTTTGCCTTCCGCGGTACCTGCCGTTAGACGGTCAGTGTTACTCTGTGTAGGCATATCGATCGGCAGTGGTTGACTCACTCTGGTCCACATTGTCTGATCGCCATAATCTATAACCGCGTCGAAGCGGTTTATAAAGTCTTGGCCAACCAAAAATGGGCATGAGTCAACGGTGGACACGTATACCGGGTGGTATAGTGTCGTCTCACCAATCTGCATGTGAACCATTGCTATAGCTGTTAGGGTTGTACTCGTCTCCGAGAGACCCTGCAAAACTATAGCACATTCTCTGAGGGGTATTTCCCTGTCAACACCGCTAGCGGCCAGCCGCAGCTCTTCTAACAGTGTGGGTGACATAACGGATATGTCTGCCCCACCATCCAAGAGGGCCTCTTTTCTGAGGATCCCTTCCAACGTGATGGACAGGTAAGCCTTCTTAGCGGGCCCCTTTCTGATAATGTCACACAGGAACTCACCAGGTTGTCTCCGACGTTTATCACGCCTACCCCTGACTGTGTGACCTTCATTTATCAGTACTGTTAGTGCAGACACACATGGGTCTGACTGTTCAGTTCGTGGCGAGCCACTTTCAACGGTGAGTGAGCTTTCCCCCCCTTTTTCTGACGAGGGGTGCTCAGGCTCCGTAGCAATGAAGTCATGGTTACAGTCAACGTTCTGTTGACTGTCACATTCTGGACTGTCAACGATTCGACTGTCATTACCCTGATTGTCAGCATCCTGGCCACCAATGTCTTGGTGACTGCCAGCAACTGTGGCATTGTTGTTGTTAGAATGTTCAGAGTTACTATCAATGATAGTGCTACACATCACACCGGGTTTGTTCTCATTTTTAGTATTTTCCCACGTGTCGAACATCTGACGTATTTCCTCCTTGACTTCTGGGGACAGAGGGCTACGGCCTTTCCTCCGGGACTTCTGCGATTTTTTGTCTGTCTCGGACTGTTCAGTTTGAGGGGTAGGGGGAGCAGGTCCACGGCGTGGGGGCCCCTTCCGGGCCCAGACTGGCTTCGGGTGTCCCCTCTGGGACCACCCTTGGTTCGGGGGTTCCTGCTGGGACCACCCTTGGTTATATGGGTTACCCTTGTACCCATAATCTTTACTCGTTGGACGCGCACCCCCCTTTTGATCCTTTTGTTCACCCTCCGTGTTTTGCTTGAGCCACCTTGGGTTTTTCCTCAAGCGGACACCCCCACTTTGTGGTTTGTCAGGGTGAAAGGTCTGTTTCTTTTCGCCTGTCGGTGGATAGGGAGCTGGTGCTCGCGTCCCTTCCAGTTCCAGCGATTGGGAGTCGGCTCTCGCACTCGTGAACACCTCTACGGGTGTTCTGCATTCCATGCGGGCCTCGAAAACATTTACGGCGCATTGTTTCATTTCCTTGATGGTCTTGTCTCTGAAATTAGCCATCACTTGAACTGACTCTTTTATATCAGGGTGGAGGTTTTTACCGAAAAGGTATTTAAAACCTACGTCGTCCTCCATGCCCGGTTCATTGCGATTACCAAAGAAAGCCTGGAACATTCTCTGGTAATATGCCTGTGGATGCTCCTTCTTACCTTGCACGACCTTCTCGGCATCAGGGTAGCCACCAGGCCCCATGTTTGGAGTGAACTCTCGTATAAGAGTATCACGCAACAGTTTGTAATCTGTTTTTATGGCGTCCGGTTGGCGAACAATGAAGTTATATACAGGCCAGTCTGCGGTGAGCCTGATCAGCGCAATTTTATCCTCAGCAGTAGCATTTGGAAAATTACCCAGCTGGAAATCAAGAGAGTCTAGGTAGTTCTTTGTATAGATTGAACCCAACGGCCCTGGCTCAAAGCGTTGAATGTATCTAGAAAGCTTCTGGAGTTCAGGTATTGGAATAGAAAGTTTAGCATCATTGCTATTCCCATTTACCTGTGATCCATGTGCAGGTGTTGATGTTGAGGACGCAAGTCCCTGCTCCGACTGGCGGGTCTTAACAGGTACGGTGAGCTGTTCTGCATCACCGCGTGGAGGTGGTGGGGGTGGTGGTGTGATGCCTTGAGAATGCTTTGCCACAACATCCACCCACCTCTCCCTTTCTTTAAAGAGGTTTTCTTTAGTTAAGGTCAGTTCCACCTTACTTTCAGTCAATTCTCTGCGTAAACAATCAACTGCAGTTTGTAGCGCTGTGCACTGTTCACTGAGTTTTCTATTTTCCTCGAATTGAGTGCTCTCTTTTAGTTGTTCTTTTAATTTATCATACTCTATTTTCAACATTGTGCACCGGGTGTGGGCTTCTTCTCTTTTTTCCTTGTTCTCTTGTAGATCTTTAGACATCGATTGTACCTGTTGCTGTAATATTTCATTCTCTCTGATAGAATCGTCATATTTTTGTCCTCTGGACCGAATGTTTTCTTCATATGAATGTGTTTGCAACAGTATTTCATTGTTTAAACGTTCAATCTCTGTATTTGTCGTTTTCTTGTATGACACAAACTCTGAAGTGGTACCTTCGTGTTTAGTTTTCTCATCAGCCAGTTTATTTTTTTCATCAGCCAGTTCATCCTCAAGGTCCCCACTCTTATACAGTTCATGGTCCAGTCTGGTCTTCAACAGAAAGGCCAATTTGACAGTACGGTCGGCGCTGAGCTTTTTTCCACCTTTTTTGATTATGCCTGTTGCTAGACTTTCTAACTCTGTGTCCAGAGTCGGGGTGTCCATTGCTGCTACCTCCTCACCATACTTCACGAGTGTTTTCATTAGCAGTTTTAAGGCATTATCAACACAATCTGTGTCCTCTGACTCAGACTCTGAATCCTCCTGCGCTGGGATTTTCTCCTCAACCGGCGCTGGAGTTTGCTCACCATCAGCATCCTCCAAGGATGAGGATGGAACAACTTCATCTGATTGTTTATCCATATTTGTTTTGAGTCTGTAAAAATCAACAAGCTGGTACATGCAGGTGTTATTCGAAAAAGAAATTCGTTATCAAATTAACCTCACTGTTGTAAACGTACACAGAAAAACGTTAAAAATGCTATTTTTAACCAAAAGTGTACAGTGTATGCCAATGCTGTTTAAAATTTTGAATGTGGAAATGCTCTGCTCTCCATCAACTTTTCTTTTTTATTTAATCTGAAAATTAAATAAAAGATGCTTTTTTGAGTGTTATTTTAAATCTCTTCAGTATTTAAAATGAGCATCAATTGTTCGTCTGTACCTCTGTTTTCAAAAATTCTTTATTTAAAATAAACAGGAGTTTTTGTTTGTGTACAGAACAATTTTAAAGCTGGTAATTTTCACCATAAAAAATGCTGACTTTATGATGTGTTGAGAGAAAACTCATCTATTAACGTCCAGCAGGGGGCAGCGTCGCGTATGTTATCACGAAGCGACTGAGTTTAAATCAGTACATGGAAAGAAAACAACCTATTAGGGTTAGTTTTCAGTAAGAACGTGATAATTGCTCGAACCGCTTTCTTGTCAGAGACAAGTTTATGTTGCTAGACAGTGTTGATGGCTTCAGATGAGTGTTTAAGTGTGTGTTCGTGTGTGAACGAGTGTGAACCAGCGAGTGTGACCTGTCACTCAAAGTGCGGCACCTGGAAGTGACGACAAAAATGGGCGGGCCAACGCAGCGTGCGTAGCGCGTCACCAGCTTCAGTGCTTGCGAGGCGGAGCTCGCTACAACATACGTGGCGTCAACAAATCAATCACAGCGTCAGTAGTTCATTCTACAAGCATACATGGCGAATGTAGATCCTTACCTTCGACCAATGTCGTGCCGGAAATGACGACAAAGTGGGCTGGTCGCAACGGCGTGCGACGTGATTGACAGCTCACAACAGCGAATCAGCGTTCGCCACAAGAGTGATTGACAGCACACAACAGCGAATCAGCGTTCGCTACAAGAGTGATTCACAGCACTCGTATCATCCAATCACAGCTCATAAACGGACATGAGACACGTCTTCTTAACGTTAGCTTAGCACAACAGAATACAACTTCATAGACTCTTAAAAACAACTCAAACGCTACAATTTAACTTCCCAAAATGCTGAAACATGCGGCGCACATCTAGACAGGCCAACTTAGTTACGCTCAGTAACCCAGCACTGCAGCTGTTGAACAACACGGACTCTCACGGAGTCACTCCAGGTCGGTTCCGGTCCACGTTAGAGGAGCAGAAAACTCGGGTCAGAACCCATTAACCGACACGTTCTAACAGTATATGCTGCTTCGACCTTCTTTAAAATGTAAAAATACCACAACAGCAATCTTGTAGATGTTAAATTAGCTTCCAGGGCAGGCAGTTTGACTCGGCGATCAAACAACAAAGTTCTGTACCGGAGTGTGTGCTTGAACTGGGTCGAAGCCGAACCAGAACTCCCACAGACCACGGCTGACAAAAACTTCACCTGAATGCTTCCAACAGCGCTTGCAGTGTTGAAACGAATAACAATCCCTCAGCCTCAAATGATAAAAACACGCAGAATCTGCCTGCTTTGAACACTTCCAGCCAAAATCATTATCCTCAGAGTTTAAAACTTGGATCCTTTTATGCAAACATGACGTTACAGTTCATGACTGAGACCACAGATTTATCAATAAACTTTTAGAAGCCGATACGAGGCCACCAGATGTAAGAATTAAAGTGGAGGTCAATATTAATACTGACCTCTTTATCCTTAATTAATCTACTTATTCAGATTGAATAGTAAATTTCACGGATTCTCTTCTTTTTCAGTTTATTCAATATTTCTGTGATCTTTATGATGGATAAATAAACAGAGCCATTAAGTGACAATGGACACGTTAACTTAGTTTGATATGTCAAAGAGACACTATCATTTATTTAAAATAAATCAACTAAATTAACACCATTACACTTGATTGACATGATTTCACTTTCTTTCAATTCAAATACGTCAGCACACTTAAATTCAACACAACAGACATAAATATTGGATGTTAACATATTTAGTCTGTGGGCTCTTTTAGCTTAAAAATATAGTTTCCAGCTTAGATAGAGAGGGGAAAGAGTAGGAGGAATAAGAGGTTGGAGAGATTAAGTTATTTATCTCGAGTGTAACCAGAGATGACACATTCCATCCGACTTCGGCTAAATCCCAGGTACGTTTGTAAACCGCTCTTTACCTTTTGACGATGCGTCTGATAAAGATATTGCCAGCCTCCCAGGTGCACGGAGTCCTTCCGGCCCTCGTACGTCTGAACTGGTCGTTTACTTCCAACGTCTCCTCGGATCCGCGTCAGCCGTCAGAAACATGTGGCAGCTTCTGGCTGACTTCAAGACGAGATGTTTCTCAAAGGAAGTTCATTAAGAACTTTGGAGCTTTTGCTCGGGGAACTGGATGGAGACGTCCATCAGTTCTAGCTGACAAGTTAGTCTTTGGCTCTTGACCAAGCTTGACCAGCTGCAAGGCAGAGAGCTTTCAGGTCTCCGTCCATTCAAACTCTTTGTCCATTCAAAGACTGAAGCGTTTCCGCACAGTTAGAACTTAAAAGCAGGAACACAGAGAGGAGTTCACTTGCTTTATCAAACCCAAGGTTACAAGCCAGCAGCAGAGAGAAATGTTTAGGAAAAAAGACAGATAACGCTGGAGCCCTGCTCATCAGACTGTCTCTGAGTTTCTAAACAAAACCGTCCGGTCTCTGTGACCCGAAGGCTTCACCTTTAAACACAGCAGTGAAGACAGTAATTAACACATTTCAGAATAACACAGCATAAAAGCACATATCATGAAAATGAGAAAAGTTATTCTTGATTACATTAGAATAAAATCAAGATATAGAAATAGTCTCTTTTAGTGACTATATGTCCTCAGATTATAACTAATGGAATAATTGTGTTAAATGTCCTGCTTTACTGAGAGGTCAGTAAAGGTCATCACTGGACAGTTCAAAAGTACACAGGTGTCTTAAAAGTGGACAAGGTCATGTCCACTACACTATATACAACACTGCAATTGATCTAGATATTTTAGTTTTTATAAAATGTACGTGTTGCTTCCATGATAACTTATCAATAATTACACTCAAAAACTTGACTTCCCTTACCCTACATAATAAAGATGGCGCCTTTGTTTATGGTACGCCGTCTACATGCTCTCCTGTACTTTTTACTGTTGTTCGTGTTTTGCCTTTTTTTCATTGACGATGCATCCTCGCTTCTGGTCTATGATCGCTCAACTCTTCTAAGTATACGAGACCCGCTACTCAACGCACAGACTACGGACAAATATGGACAATTTAAGCCTCCACCTTTCCTGGCGTCTGTTCCAGCCTTCCTACAACGCAACACCAGCACGTCGCCACGTAACAAGCGACGCAAAAGACGTGGAACAAGAGCGGGAGTCCTGGTGAGATTTAAAAAGTATCTCTCCTCTCACAGTACGGCTACGGCTGACTTACCTCCTGAATTCAGCGTCTTTGATGTCCATCGTTCATTGATTCATCGCCATTGCTGCGTTGTTGCTGTCAATCATGACGTCAGCGATCAGTATCCATCTTGTCCCCCGGTGAGGACACTGAAGCGAGGCTACGTTAAACAGAACCTCCGCCCGCTCGCACGAGCTGCGAGTGACGTAACTGGCTGTGTTCCAGTACGTGCAGCACTGTTTAACGCCCGATAGATCACTAATAAAACTTTTATATTAAGTGACTTGATCTCAACTCATCATCTGGAGCTGTTTCTGATTACTGAAACTGGGCAAAAATTACACGACAACAGCTCCTTCTCTGAACTCCTCCCATCTGGCTGCTCCTACCTGAGCGTTCCGCGCGGGTTTGGAAGAGGGGGAGGGCCTGGCTGCTGTGTTCAGTGAGGCGTTCAAGTGCCGCCTGTTGCCTCAGAAAAACTACAACAGCTTTGAAATTATGTTGTTTGTGCTGGAATCTGCTAAACCTCTGCTGTGTGGGCTTTTTTATCGGCCACCACAATATAATAAGGATTTCTCAGTGAGTTTTCAGAACTACTGGCTGAACTGCTGCCAAAATTTGACACCCTGCTTTTTTGTGGAGATTTCAACGCACATATCTGCTACCCAACTAATCAACTTGGATGTGAGTTTCAGGACCTCCTGGACTCTTTTAACCTGTCGCAATCTGTCCCAGGGGCCACGCACAGTCAGGGTCATACTCTGGACTTAGTTATCTCCCACGGCCTTGACATATCTGCTGTGGAGATTCTGGACACCTGCATTTCAGACCACTTTCTGATCTTATTTGAATTTTCCACCCCTCCTGCACCGAAGGCTGTTCTCCCAGTACATATCTGCTGCTCCATCACCCCATCCACTCAAAGTCAGTTCACTGATGCCTTTAAGAGCACTGACTTATGCTCTGCTGTCAGCTTGGACCTATCTCTACATCCTGAGGAATTCATCACCTCCTTCCATCACACCTGCACAACGATCTTGGACTCCATTGCTCCTCTCAAACAGGCTTCTTCAAAGAACAAACCACCTCCATGGCTTGACGAAACAACGCGGGCTCTTCGACAATGCTGCAAGAAAGCAGAGCGAAAATGGAGGCGCGACCGGCTTCATGTGTCCCAGGGAATACTGAGAGACTGTCTCTGTGATTATCAAAATGCTGTTAAGCAGGACAAGTCACAGTACCTCTCCAATTTAATCTCCACCAGCTCTAACCCGCCGAGGACGCTATTTGGCACAATCCAGTCTGTCATCAATCCTTCTGTCAATGTTCTGAAAACTGCCACACAGTCTACCTGTGACAACTTTCAGAGCTATTTTGTCAACAAAATTGACTCTATCAGGCAGAACATTGTCAGCCCATCAAACACTGTCCAATCATGTGCGTCTGCAATAACCACTGCTGTTTTTGACGAGTTCGACCTGGTTTCACTCCCTCACCTCATCAAGGTGGTTCAGCAGATGAAACCAACAAACTGTTCTCTGGACATTATTCCCTCTAAAATGCTCAAACAGTCCTTTGATGTAATTGGTCCTTGTGTTTTGTCATTTATTAACAGATGTCTATCTTCAGGTTATGTGCCATCTGCTTTCAAACACGCTGTGGTCAGGCCTCTTCTCAAAAAACCAGGCCTAGATCCTACAGCTCTCTCTAATTTCAGGCCAGTTTCCCATCTGTCATTTTTATCGAAGGTCCTAGAAAAGATTGTTTTTATTCAACTTCAATCTTTTCTAGAGCACAACAACCTGTTTGAAAATTTTCAGTCTGGTTTTCGAGCCCGTCACAGTACTGAATCAGCACTGCTCAAAGTGCAAAATAACATTCTTCTGTCTCTGGATGCAAAAAACCCTGTTCTGCTGGTGATGTTAGTTAGACCTTTCAGCAGCTTTTGACACCGTCGACCATCAGGTACTAATCAACCGTTTGTCTGAGCAGGTTGGCCTCCAGGGAGCTGTGCTAGAATGGTTCAGATCTTACCTAACTGGGAGAACTATTTCTGTCATGATAGGTGGTCTGTCCTCCTCTTAATCAACCCCTCTCACCTCTGGCGTACCACAGGGATCCATTCTGGGGCCAGTCCTCTTCTCTCTTTACATGCTGCCATTAGGATCAATCATTGCACGTCATAATCTGTCTTTTCATATGTATGCAGACGATTTACAAATCTATCTGCCAGTTACTCCCAACACCTCACTCAGTTCAAACACTCTTGTCAACTGCTTAAATGACATTAAGCACTAGCTCTCTCAAAACTTCCTCCACCTAAACACAGATAAAACTGAATGCATTTTATTTAGTGCCCCCGACGACACCAGCAACATCCTTCCCAGTCCCAGTTTTGGTTTTCCCCTCCCCCACTTCAACCCGATGGTCAGAAATCTTGGAGTGCAGCTTGACTCCAACTTAAAGCTTGATAAACAGATCAGTTATGTTGTCAAGACCAGCTTCTTTCAGCTCCGTCTGCTCTCTAAAGTAAAGTCACTCCTCAGCCGTAGTGATCTGGAGAAGGCCATCCATGCCTTTGTGACCTCCAGACTTGACTATTGTAATGCTTTGTATGTTGGAATTAATCAATCTTCCATCTCCCGTTTACAGCTTGTACAGAACTCTGCCGCCCGCCTTTTGACCAACACACGAAAATATGAACACATCACTCCTGTCTGTCCTCTTTACACTGGCTCCCGGTTCAGTTCAGGATACAGTTCAAGCTGCTGCTGTTTGTTTTCAAAGCTCTGAATGGACTCGCACCTCTGTACATCTCAGAACTTTTGAAAGTCCATCAGCCCGGCAGAGCTTTACGATCTGCCAGTCAACACCTGCTGGAGGTGCCTCGCTCAAGATACAAACAATGGGGAGACCGGTCATTTTCTGTTGCCAGCCCAAAAGCCTGGAACAGCCTCCCCCTTGAGCTGCGTGCCACCTCTGATCTGACTCTGTTTAAATCCAGACTGAAGACCCACTTGTTCAAAAAAGCTTTCAGTGTGTAACTTTTATTACTTTGGTATTTTAGTATGTAGCTTTTTTATTTCCATTGCCTCCTTTTATTGCTGTTACTTTTATTCTATTTTCACTGATTTATTGTACCGTTTTTTTATATTTTCTGTCCTGTTAAGCACCTTGGTCAATGCAAGGCATTGTAGGAAGGTGCTATACAAATAAAGTTTATTATTATATTATTACATATCATAGAGCCGTCAATCTTAAAAGAAACATCAACAGTTATCTTTCTCTTACTAAAAATCATATAATTGGTTTTTTCTAGGTTCAAGGATAACTTATTTAATTTAAACCAACGTTGTATTTTAACGAATTCAATATTTATCAACTCAGACAATTCTTCCAAGTCTTTGCCCGCACAAAATAAAGTAGTGTCGTCAGCAAAAAGAACCAATTTGAGGACATCAGACACATTCATTAAATTATTTACCAGTGGTGGGCAAATGAACGCTAGGTAGCGCTAAAGCGCTAATCCGCTTACAGTGGACCTAAACTTTTTGTCAGCGTTTTTGTGAATTGACTAACTTTTATAATTCATAAGCGGATTTGTGCTATTTTTATTTAAAATGCAGTACCGCTAATAACTAATTATCTATCAGTAAAAACCAATAAACTTATTTACAAGCTCTTATGCTGCTTGTTTTACCTTTTTCCCCACCGTAAACAGCAGAGAGGAGGAAGGGTGTGAGGGGGAGGGGGGCAGAGCTGAGAACAGACTCGGATCTACCATGTAGGTAAATGCCTGGGGGTCCCATTTCAGCAGTGGCCCCGGCCCCGCCTCGCCCCGTGCAGTCACCTACATCACTAACATTGATCCTGCTTGTTAATGTACATTTAACATAAAAATAATTATAGTTACGATGAAAACGATCATTAAATACGCAATAAAAAAAACGGTCGATTTCTTTATCCCCCTACTAAAAATGGACTATTCCATCTTGACATCTTCCGGGTCACTCAGAGGTGAACTCGGGGGCTAATTCTGTGGCTACTGTTTGTGCTGGGTACTTGGATAAATCCGTAGAGAACCCCGCTGTTTCAAGCCAAATTAACGCGGCCGGAGGAGTTTATTGAGGGTTTTGTGTCGACCATTTGACGGTGAGTCGTTATTTTTATGTATTTTAGTTACTTTTCATTAAATCTGTTGACTACCTATAGACGCTAACGCTGTGTCTGCCTGTTGGTAGTGCTGGGTTACTAATGGATAAATCCGTAGAGAACCCCGCTGTTTCAAGCCAAATTAACGTGGCCGGATGATTTTATTGTGTGTTTTGTGTCGACCATTCGACGGCGAGTCGTTAGTTTCATGTATTTGGGTTACTTTTATGTATAAATGCGGTGGCGACACACCCGTGTATTTGAGATTTAAACGTGGTTTTAGGGATTAAAAGATCATTCTATTTTTTGTTAATTTCGTGGCCGAATAGAATATATGTACGTAAAGTATTAAATAAATCCTTTGATTTTTGTAATTTCATCCTTTTAGGATCATTTTTGTTACTTTTCAGTTGGCAGTGTAGTGCAAATATTGATAACGCTGCCGGCTATATATAAATATATATATATATATATATATATATAATATATNACTACCTATAGACGCTAACGCTGTGTCTGCCGGTAGTGCTGGGTTACTAATGGATAAATCCGTAGAGAACCCCGCTGTTTCAAGCCAAATTAACGTGGCCGGAGGATTTTATTGTGCGTTTTGTGTCGACCACGCGACGGTGAGTCGTTATTTTTATGTATTTTAGTTACTTTTCATTAAATCTGTTGACTACCTATAGACGCTAACGCTGTGTCTGCCTGTTGGTTGTGCTGGGTTACTAATGGATAAATCCGTAGAGAACCCCGCTGTTTCAAGCCAAATTAACGTGGCCGGAGGAGTTTATTGAGGGTTTTGTGTCGACCATTTGACGGTGAGTCGTTATTTTTATGTATTTTAGTTACTTTTCATTAAATCTGTTGACTACCTATAGACGCTAACGCTGTGTCTGCCTGTTGGTAGTGCTGGGTTACTAATGGATAAATCCGTAGAGAACCCCGCTGTTTCAAGCCAAATTAACGTGGCCGGATGATTTTATTGTGTGTTTTGTGTCGACCATTCGACGGCGAGTCGTTAGTTTCATGTATTTGGGTTACTTTTATGTATAAATGCGGTGGCGACACACCCGTGTATTTGAGATTTAAACGTGGTTTTAGGGATTAAAAGATCATTCTATTTTTTGTTAATTTCGTGGCCGAATAGAATATATGTACGTAAAGTATTAAATAAATCCTTTGATTTTTGTAATTTCATCCTTTTAGGATCATTTTTGTTACTTTTCAGTTGGCAGTGTAGTGCAAATATTGATAACGCTGCCGGCTATATATAAATATATATATATATATATATATATAATATATATATATATATATATATATATATATATTATAAATATATATATATATATATATATATAATATAGAAATATATAAATAGCGGATTAGATTAGCTTCCCCTAATTTTCATAAGACATTTGTGCTTTTGAAATTGTGGACCTAAAAAAATTAATAAGCGTTTTAGAAATTGTGGAACTAATTTTTTAATTAGCGGTGCCCAGCTTTGTTATTTACATATAAAATAAACAACTTAGGTCTAAGTAC
Organism: Garcialebias charrua; assembly: GCA_038048925.1. Taxonomy (NCBI): domain Eukaryota; kingdom Metazoa; phylum Chordata; class Actinopteri; order Cyprinodontiformes; family Rivulidae; genus Garcialebias; species Garcialebias charrua. The sequence continues at coordinate 19,362 of JBBPBX010050656.1, forward strand.
AGAGCCTTGTGGTACTCCAGATAAAACATTGCTTAAAGTAGATCTTACATCTTCTCTTTGAACAAACTGCTTTCTATCTTTCAGATAACTAAATATCCATTGCAGTGCAGGTCCTCTAATACCATATTGTTTTAATTTATCAAGTAAAATTTAATGATCAATGGTGTCAAATGCTTTTTTTAGATCAACAAATATACTTATGCAATGTTGTTTCTGATCCACAGCTGTTGTAACTTGTTCCATCAAATCCATAAGAGCCATGGACGTTGAATTTTTTTTATCTAAATCCATATTGACAGTTACTTAGAATATTGTTTTTATACAAGAATTGGTCAAGTATGGTCACAAATAAATTCTCTAGAATTTTTTTAAATTGTGGCAACAAGGATATAGGTCTATAATTATTGAATGCACAGTTATCACCATTTTTAAATAATGGAACTACTTTTGCTATTTTCATTCTGTTAGGAAACACTCCAGTTGAAAACGACAAATTACATATATATGTAAATGGTTTGATAACATGACTAATTATTTCCTTTACCACCATCATATCCATTCCTTCACAATCTTTGCATTTTTTGTCAGTACATTTTTTAACTACATTCATCATTTCATCCTTATCAGTTCCCTTTAGAAACATACTGTTTACACAATTCTCAATCAAGTAATTTACATTTTTCCCCACTTCTGGAATTGAAGCCGAAAGATTTGATCCAACAGTCACAAAGTAGTTATTAAATCCATTCACAATTTCATGTTCATCATAGATTTCCTTGTTGTTTTCCACATAATGTTGAGAAAGATCCACACGAAACTTATTATTTTTATTAAGAACACTATTCAGTACTTGCCATGTTGCCCTCATATCACCACCACATTTATAAAGCAATTCACTATAATGTTCTTTTTTATGATTTCTTATATTTGTTAACTTATTTTTGTACGCTTTATATTTTTTTCTGCATCAATTGATCTTGTTTTCAAAAAACAAGAGTATAGATAGTTCTTTTTTTTTTTACAGGAATTTCTCAGTCCATTAGTCATCCATGGTTGATCCTTAGCATTTTTCTTAAGGTTAATTTTTTTTCACAGAATTCTTTTTATACATACCTTCCAGAACATTCATAAATTTTTCATAAGACAGATTCACATCATCTACATACACATCGTCCCAATTTTGTTTGTCGAAGTCATCTTTGAATTTGTCTAAGTTTTTTTTTAGATGTGTTTATAATTTTTTTCTGTTTTATAATTTTTTTATGGGAATTTCATCATTTTTGTAAACTGTGAAAATTGGTAAATGATCACTCAAATCATTCATCAAGATACCACCAATCACATCACCATCTAAAATATTAATGAAAATGTTATCAATTATCGTAGCACTATGTGATGTGATTCTTGTTGGCTTAGAAATCAAAGGAAAAAAAACTCCAACTGCTCATTGAATCCATAAAAGTACTGATGTCATTTGCGTCAGCCCCTGTCCCCAGATCAATGTTAAAATCTCCGCACAAAAAAACTTTTTTGTTACAACTATTAACCAAAATGTCCAACATTTTGTCAGTGAAAATTTCTATTTTTGACCCAGGTGTTCTATATACACAACTTATTATTATATTCTTGTTTTTCATATTAATTATTTCTATTGTTATCATTTCCATTAAATAATCTACAGTCATAGACTTTTCACTATTTAATCTACATGTAATTTCATTTTTTTTACAAACAGAGCCACTCCTCCACCTTTTTTTATTTTTTTTTCTATTCGTGTGATACAATTTGTACCCTTCAATATATGCAGTATATGAATTTCCATCATTTAACCATGTTTTTGACATTGCTACTATTGAAAAGGATTTATTAAATGTGTTTGGATAGTCTCTTCCATCCATCCATCCATCTTCTTCCGCTTATCCGGGGTCGGGTCGCGGGGGTAGCAGCCTAAGTAGGGAGGCCCAGACTTCCCTCTCCCCAGCCACTTGGAGCAGCTCCTCCGGGGGAATCCCAAGGCGTTCCCAGGCCAGCCGAGAAACATAGTCCCTCCAGCGCGTCCTGGGTCTTCCTCTGGGTCTCCTCCCGGTGGGACATGCCCGGAACACCTCACCAGGGAGGCGTCCAGGAGGCATCCTAACCAGATGCCCGAGCCACCTCAACTGGCTCCTCTCGATGTGGAGAAGCAGCGGCTCTACTCCGAGTCCCTCCCGGATGACTGAGCTTCTCACCCTATCTCTAAGGGAGAGTCCAGCCACCCTGCGGAGAAAACTCATTTCAGCCGCTTGTATCCGAGATCTTGTTCTTTCGGTCATAACCCAAAGCTCATGACCATAGATGAGGGTGGGAACGTAGATCGATCGGTAAATTGAGAGCTTTGCCTTTTGACTCAGCTCTCTCTTCACCACGACAGACCGGTACAGCGCCCGCTTCACTGTGGACGCTGCACCTATCCGCCTATCGATCTCACGCCCCAGTTTTCCCTCATTCGTGAACAAGATCCCGAGATACTTAAACTCCTCCACTTGGGGCAGGACCTCCTCCCCGACCCGGAGAGGGCATGCTACCCTTTTCCGGCTCAAGACCATGGCCTCGGATTTGGAGGAACTGATCCTCATCCCGGCCGCATCGCATTCAGCTGCAAACCGCTCCAGCGAAAGCTGTAGATCACGAGCTGATGAAGCCAATAGGACCACATCATCTGCAAAAAACAGAGAAGCGATTCTAAGGTCACCAAAACGGATCCTCTCAACACCTTGGCTGCGCCTAGAAATTCTGTCCATAAAAGTTATGAACAGAATCGGTGACAAAGGGCAACCTTGGCGGAGTCCAACTCTCACCGGAAACGAGCCTGACTTACTGCCGGCAATGCGGACCAAGCTCTGACACCGGTCGTACAGGGACCTAACAGCCCTTATCAAAGGGCCTGGTACCCCATACTCCCGGAGTACCCCCCACAGAACCCCCCGAGGGACGCGGTCGAATGCCTTCTCCAAGTCCACAAAACACATGTAAACTGGTTGGGCAAACTCCCACGCACCCTCCAGGACCCTGCTGAGGGTGTAGAGCTGGTCCAGTGTTCCACGACCAGGACGAAAACCACACTGCTCCTCCTGAATCCGAGGTTCGACTATCCGACGGACCCTCCTCTCCAGAACCCCTGAATAGACCTTACCAGGGAGGCTTAAGAGTGTGATCCCCCTATAGTTGGAACACACCCTACGGTCCCCCTTTTTAAATAGGGGAACCACCACCCCAGTCTGCCAATCCAAGGGAACTGCCCCCGATGTCCACGCGATATTGCAGAGTCGCGTAAGCCAACACAACCCTACAACATCCAGAGCCCTAAGGAACTCCGGGCGAATCTCATCCACCCCCGGAGCCTTGCCACCGCGGAGCTTTTTAACCACCTCGGCGACCTCAGCACCAGAGATCAGAGAACCCGACCCAAAGTCCCCAGGCTCTGCTTCCTCAGTGGAAGACGTGCCAGTAGGATTGAGGAGGTCTTCGAAGTATTCCGCCCACCGACTCACAACATCCCGAGTTGAGGTCAGCAGCACGCCACCTCCACCATAAATGGTGTTGGTCTCGTACCTCTTTCCCCCCCTGAGACGCCGGATGGTGGACCAGAATCGCCTCGAAGCCGTACGGAAGTCATTCTCCATGGCCTCTCCGAACTCCTCCCACGCCCGAGTTTTTGCCTCAGCAACCACCCGAGCCGCATGCCGCTTGGACTGCCGGTACCTATCAGCTGCTTCCGGGGTCCCACAAGCCAAAAAGGCCCAATAGGACTCCTTCTTCAGCCTGACAGCATCCCTCACTGCCGGTGTCCACCACCGGGTTCGAGGGTTGCCACCACGACAGGCACCAACAACCTTGCGGCCACAGCTCCGATAAGCTGCCTCGACAATAGAGGCGCGGAACACGGCCCACTCGGACTCCATGTCCCCCGCCTCCCTCGGAACGTGTTCAAAGCTCTCCCGGAGGTGGGAGTTAAAGCTCCGTCTTACGGGAGACTCTGCCAGACGTTCCCAGCAGACCCTCACGATACGTTTGGGTCTGCCAGGTCTGACCGGCATCCTCCCCCACCATCGGAGCCAACTCACCACCAGGTAGTGGTCAGTAGACAGCTCCGCCCCTCTCCTCACCCGAGTGTCCAAGACATGCGGCCGCAGATCAGATGAGACGACAACAAAGTCGATCATCGAACTGCGACCTAGGGTGTCCTGGTGCCAAGAGCACATATGGACACCCTTATGCTTAAACATGGTGTTCGTTATGGACAATCCATGACGAGCACAGAAGTCCAATAACAGAACACCACTCTGGTTCAGATCAGGGGGGCCGTTCCTCCCAACCACACCCCTCCAGGTCTCACTGTCATTGCCCACGTGAGCGTTGAAGTCCCCCAGTAGAACAAGGGAGTCCCCAGGAGGCGCACTCTCCAATACCCCCTCCAAGGACTCCAAAAAGGGTGGGTAGTCTGAGCTGCCGTTTGGTGCATAGGCACAAACAACAGTCAGAGCCCGTCCCCCCACACGTAGGCGAAGGGAGGCTACCCTCTCGTTCACCGGGGTGAACCCCAACGTACAGGCACCAAGATGGGGGGCAACCAGTATGCCCACTCCTGCTCGGCGCCTCTCACCAGGGGCAACTCCAGAGTGGAAGAGTGTCCAACCCCTCTCAAGGAAACTGGTTCCAGAGCCAGAGCCATGCGTTGAGGTGAGTCCGACTATTTCTAGTCGGAACCTCTCAACCTCACACACTAGCTCAGGCTCCTTCCCCACCAGAGAGGTGACATTCCATGTCCCAATGGCCAGCTTCTGTAGCCGAGGATCAGACCGCCAGGGTCCCCGCCCTCGGCCGCCACCCATCTCACATTGCACCCGACCCCTTTGGCCCCTCCCACAGGTGGTGAGCCCATGGGAAGGGGGACCCACGTCTCCTCTTCGGGCTGTGCCCGGCCGAGCTCCATGGGTAAAAGCCCGGCCACCAGGCGCTCGCCAGCGTGCCCCACCTCCGGGCCTGGCTCCAGAGTGGGGCCCCGGTGACCCGCGTCCGGGCGAGGGAAAACTTAGTCCATTAATTGTACTCATCATAGGGGTTTTTGGGCTGCGCTTTGTCAGATCCCTCACCTAGGACCTGTCTGCCTTGGGTGACCCTTCTAGGGGCATGAAGCCCCTGCCAGCATAGCTCCTAGGATCATTGAGACACTCAAACCCCTCCACCACGGTAAGGTGGCAGCCCAGGGAGGGGTGCATTTATACTCCTACAATTTATATGATTTATAGAGAGTGCTCCATTTGGTGTATTAATTGCATTGAGCTGTTCAACAGTAAAATATTCAGTACATTGTATATCTGGAAAAAAAATTGTATCAGTAGTATATTCAACATTATATATTTTATGTTCAGATTCTTCGTACGTCATCATTAAATGATGCACAGAATCTACAGAATATTACTTAATTTGTCTAATGTAGTAGATATATCCTGATACGATTTTTATTATTGTGTATAGGCCTACCG